>JAVYIG010014212.1:0-42830 GCA_035222895.1 Strongylocentrotus droebachiensis
GTGATGGCCAAAATTAACTGATTGAATCTTTGCGCAGCATAAAACGTATGACCATTCAGTACAATGGTCTGAAAATCAAGACTATTACTTATTGGCTCTATAGCTCCTAAGGCGATTTGACAACTAATAGTCGTTATTTTCCCACTTGAAGACATTTTCAAGCCCCACCTTTTTTAGGGAAGTTCTAAATTAGTATTATCTTTCAAATGCCGTTGGAATTTAACCTTTTCATTTTTGTTGGCCTGCAAATGGGACATAATTATTACCTGCCATTTTCCTTTGTAAAAAGTGCCCCTTCCACTTCTGATAAGTGCCCCTTCCACTTCTGATAAGTGCCCTTTATCATCTCTGATGAATGCCCCCCTTTCACCTCTAATAAGGTGCCCCGTTTTTTTTTACACATGCCCCCTTTTTCTTCTGATAAATGCTCCTTTCCCTTTTTTAAAGAGCCTCTTCCCTTCTCATACCTCTGAAAAAATCTGATAGGTACCCCTTTTCCTTCGAAAAGTGCCTCTTTTTCCTTTGTAATAAATGCCCCTTTCCATTCTCACAAGTGCCTCTTTTCAGGTACTAGAAGTGCCCGTTACCAACTCTGATAAAAGCCCCTTCACCTCTTATAATTGCCTCTTTTTAAATCCGACCAGTGCCTCTAATATTTTGACAAGTGCCTCCTTTTCTTTGTATGCCCCTTTCCTTTGTATGCCCCTTTCCTTTGTATGCCCCTTTTTATTTTTATAAGTGCCCCTTTTCATCTCCGGTGAGTGCCCTTATTCAAATTTGAGAGGCATCCCCTTTAAATTTGTATTAAGTGCCCATTTTATTGACACGGGCCCCTCATCCTTTCTCATAAGTGCCATTTTCCTTCTGTTAATTGCCCATCGCTAATGAGCGCCCCTTAACGGGTGCGAGAAGTGTCTCATTTTCATATTTGATGATTCCCCCTTTTACTTTGACACGTGCTCCTTTTTTTCTTCTAATAAGTGTCCTTTCCCTTTTCCAGTCACCATAAAATGTGCTTCTAATATAAAGCTACTAGGAGTAATTTTTTAAATTAATTTCAACTAAACCAAAATGTTTGTTTCTCAATAACAGTCTTTTCAGTCTTTCATGATCAGATTGTGCTTGGAGCCCGATCCGGGTTGTTTTCCACTTTTTCACCTCACAAAATCTTAAAAGTTACGCTTGAACACTTCGCTCGCTCGTAAATGAATATTCAGACCACAACACACAACTATAGAGTATGATGCTTAAGCATTACTTGGACCAAGTAAAGAGAAATTAATATACTTTCAGAAAGTACCCTTTTTTAGTTGTTGGTGCCCTCCCCCCTCCAAATGTTAATAGACGCTCCGCCGCCCCTGATCGTATGTACGCATCAGTATATGTTATTACATGTGCGAGGAAACACTCAATTCAATTCAATACATTCAATTCAGAGAGAGAAAGAGAGAAAGATTACGGAAGATTACCAACATGACGTAATCCAGTTAGGTTAATATTGTTCATACTGGACTTACTTTAGCGATGCCCATCACAGAATGTTTAGTATTTCCATCAGACTAAAGTACTCAAATCCATGCATGTCTTATAATCAGTTTTAAAAACGCTTTATATTTAGAGATTGAAAATACTTCTTTCTGTATTGTGTAGGCAAATTAATTGGTATCGCCCAACGCTCTTCCAGACCTATGTCGTATGGCTGGCTTCAACTTTTCTTTCAAAGACTGTCCTGAATCAACCAAGATTCGTCGATTTGATGGGGCTTGTAACAATCTCGTCCAGGTCAATGTTGGCAAAGCATTTGCTCCTTATCAAAGATTCATCCCTCCCGACTTCGCTGATGTAAGTGTCTCTGTAATAGATCTTTCTACGCCCCCTCCCATCCCCGATTTTTTAAACCTTTATAAGAGCCTCTATAAAACCCGTCGATATAACCACCTGGACAGCTATCACAGAGACTAGTACTCCCAGATTACTAGTATAGTCACCATTTTGTAATCATGGTATTCATCATAATGGGTAGTTTTGCTCGTAGTTGGGTAGTTATCTGAAGAATGTTGTTTTTGGATATTATAATACCGGAAGTAATTGCCCTGATGTCTGATAGTCCAGAATATAATCGTCCATGGGATGGTCGAGACAAGGGTGTCGCTACAGTATGTTATGTTAGACCCTACACCACCCGTCCTTCTAAATTCACCCTACCCAGCCTGAATTACCTGTTTTCTAAGACTAGACATTAGCTAAAATATTAATGCATACACTGCCACTATGCTGATACAAGTCCATAAGGACCAGAATATTGCAAAATTATCCTCCGATTTGGATTGATATAATTGAGTACATCAATCACGATATCTTATTCTGGATGCAGGTATTCAATCCATTCGACAGAGCGTGAGTGGAGGTCCGTTGCCTTCAGCCAGGACAGTATCAGCCAATATCCTTCACTTTGAACACGTCTTTGAGCCAGGTTATACGGCTATTATCTCCCCACTTCGGACAATTCTTGGACCATGACTTATCAAGTTCGGGAGCGGATTCAAGTAAGTATGTCACTACCAATTATTAATCAGGATTATCCAAAATTCTTCATTATGTTTCTCCTATATAGCTGGACAGCGTGATTCAATATAATAAGTTTGCAAGTGCATCTGATGGGTAACCATATCGAGAAGAATTGATGTTTTGATTATTGATTACACTTATATTGTAACTTACTGCATTAAGGATGTATCGTGTGGAGGCGCCGCCGTGGGAAAGTGGTTAATTCACTTGCCTGTCAATCCAAGGCAGGTTTGAGGGTTCGAGTCCCAGCCCGGCACTAAATTTCTTTGGCGAGGCATCCATCCACATTTGCCCTCTCTCTATTCGGGTGTAAACGAGTAGGCCTACCTTGCATCTGTAGGGGTAATAATAATTGCAGTGCTCTCAGGAAGAACATAATTGAAGCTAATGAGGCTTCCCCGTGTTAGCATAATTACTTGTTTAATATTATTTAATCGCAGAGAGTAGCCTGTATCACTCAACAAGCTCCTAGTATATACGGGTAAAGACACTACATAGAGTACCGTTATCGTTCTTATATCATCATTCATCTTTGTTCTTTTTCTGATGTCATGTCAGGGGAATGCGATGACAACGACTGTCGAGAGTCTTCATTTTGTATGCCGATCATGATAGACCAACCCGACCAAGTATTTGAGAAACCTTGCATGTCGTTCGTTCGGTCCCTGCCTAGTCCTGCGATTGACTGCCAACCAGGGCCTCGACAGCAGCTCAACCAAGTCACTTCCTTTTTAGATGGCTCTCAGATCTATGGGTCGTCCCAGGCTGAAGCAGACTTCCTCAGGGACAAAATAAGAGGTAATATCGAGGGATCAGTGACACAAAGACGTAACTCCATTTTGGCAATTTTTAGAAAAAGTGGTTTATGTGTCACTGAGCACTTGGGCCTTAAGGAGTTTAGTCTATGTTTCACTAGCCATTGAATTCAATGGGGTGTGGGTGGAGTTAACTCTTTGACCAAATTTTTGGCCAAATATGGAGTTACGTCTTTGTGTCAATGAACCATCGATATAAAGTACTGCCATTTTGTCTTGTCCATCTTAATTACAATGTCACACAGGGGGTGCGGATCAGTTTTACAAAGAAGGTGGCAGTGGCACTAAAACGGGCACACCAGGGCCTTGTCTGAGGAGGCGCGATAGCTCAGTCGGTAGAGCAGTGCATGGTCTCGTAATACGGTGACCCGGGTTCGAAACCAAGTCGATGTGCTAGTGCCCTTTGGTAAGGCATTAATCGTCATTACCAGATCCCTTGGAGAGGACCTAAAGCCATCGGTCTTCTGGTAGCTTACTAACATGCATTTATTGCTTTACATCACTATCCATTTATTATACAAAGAGTTGAAAAGAGTTGATATTAATCGCCGCAACGTATTTCCGATATGTACATAAGAGACAGAAGATTGAAAACTTGCGATTTATTAGATAGAGGACTTGCGATAACTCTTTGTAAGACAGGGCCATATTCACACCCTAGCGTGTATTAATTCAATGTTATATTGTGTGCAGTCTGTTTGTAAAGCAAACGGAGCGAACGGAGATATCAATTTTTTCCTCTTTTATATACTTTGAACTTGACTTTGCTGGTATATCTCGTTATGTTTATCTCGCTAAATCTAGAAAGACTCGAGATGTATTAAAACAAAATTTACTCTTGAAATGTAAAATGTTTTCATAGATAAAATACCGCATGAACGGTAAGTTAGGTTATGATACACACAATCATCGATTTCTTTGTTTCTCCTATTATTATATGAATATACCATTACATATTATAAGGCCACTCAAATGAAAATCGCATTTCATTTTATAATAAACATGAAATGATTGGGTCCGAGCTTTTTCCTTCTGTGGAGCACATTAATTTCAAACCGATGATAGTCATCGTAATGTTGGCCTTTATTTCCTTTAAATTACTTAATTTTCTATCAAAATGTATACCAGTTAATATCTTACTGCATTAATCAATATCCCCTTTGCCGCTTTTGTGAATATGTTCTCTTACCATTTTTGAAAAATTCCCCAAACCTTCGTTTTTCCTTCTGACCAAGTGATAGTGGAATGACACACGTATCCCCTATATAACAAAATATAACATGTTAACATCTTACATAGATTCATAGTCCGATGACGGTTTATCTTCTCTAGGGCGTGGTCAGTTACGTTCTCTACGTGATCCGGTATCGCCTACCAATCGTCCCTTGCTCCCCTTAGATGAAGAGCATAAAGACTGTATATTTGAGCGTGTAGATAGGCAATGTGGTCTAGCAGGCGATCATCGAGCAGCAGAGCAACCCGGCCTCACAGCACTCCATACACTCTTTCTTCGTATGCATAACTCCATCGCATCAAGCCTGGCCATTGTAAATCCTTCTTGGGACGATGACAGGTAAACATCCCTTTAAATCAAATCATTCCAGGCCCCCGTTGCATAGAACTTACCATCAATGGTAACTTTGCCATCAATTGCAACTACCATGGTAACAGGGCTCAATAGCCAATCAAAATCAATGTATCCATGGTAGTTACCATTGATGGCAAAGTTATCATCAATGGTAAGTTTTGTGCAACGGGCCCCTGATAAAGTTTTGAACTGTATATAACTTTAGTCTATCGGTTCTAATAGCTTTCTCTTTTATCGCTTATATTTAATTCAGGGTGTAATGTGATGTGATTATTTTGGAGTATTACAAATCATATTATACGATCGATCAATACATTTCATAATTATGATCACGGTTAGCTTATAATGATCAACCGATCAAAATCATCTGTTACCCTTAGCCAGTTAGAACCAATATAAGTGGGAGATCCGGGATTCTCCGTATCATGTGAGTTTAATTGTGTATGGCGATAAGTTTCTATTTGAAATGATGACTTGACAATAATATTAGGGACTTTACGGGTAATCTGCTGATATATTCTCAACGGTGTTTTTGAAGAGAATAATGTGTAGGGCCTACACGTATTAGTATCTGTCACACGAGTCCATATTTTTTTCTTTCTTGACAGACTTTTTGAAGAGGCACGTCGCATCGTGGTTGCATCATGGCAGCATATTGTCTACACTGAATACCTTCCTACATTGCTTGGACGAACATCAGTGATTAGTGATGGACTTCGTGGTCATCCCAGCGCTAAGTTCACCGGTTACGATGTCGACGTTGACCCTACAATCTCCAATGTCTTCGCTTCCTCTGCGTTCCGCTTTGGTCATAGCCAAGTGCCTAATAACTTCTCCAGATTGAATGAAGACTATCAACCGGTGTGTACATGGTAGCTTAAAGGTTTAGACCAGTTTGGGAAACGCCCCCTCTCAAATAATTAAATGGAAGCTCTTATTACCACCAACCATGTGAAAGAGTATGTTTTGGCTAATACGACAAATTTTGCCGGGAAACCGCTTACTTGATATATATTGGTAAATTATTATATCAAATTTCTTATAATGTTGATGATTCCAGAACCTTGCAGTACACACCAATACTTATATGCAAGATGATCAACCTTTTCTGATCGATTCCACAACGTTTCTTTCACATTGCAATCGATTGACCATAACTGGTCTATACCTTTAACTACACAGTCTCTATTCAAGTGCTAACGTCATATTCGCTCGTCGTCCAGGTGACTGGTCCCAAACAATATATCCTGCGCATGAGGTTCACCTCAAAGAACTCAACCAACTGGCTGGAGCAGGGCAAATTCAGTGTTTGGCGCTGATGTGATCACCACGTCATTTTAGAAAAAAAAATTTGGTTTGGAACCAGCAACCTTGAAAACTTGGCCAGTATGACCTTTCACTTGGTACTCTGTAGTAATCACCACATCAATATAATATTAAGTCACGTACTGAAATACAAACACGGTTCATCATATAGAGGGAGTATTCTTTTATTTTATTGAGCAATTGAATAGTATAATTCTAGTATTCTGATTATGATACGAAACGATTGCTGTGTGAATGAAAAGGGATAGTATTAGGCCTATTTAATATGTTCTAGAGTATACACTCTTTCCTGAAGGACGAATTAAATTTGTGTGGACGAGGTAAACTATTATCAAAGGGGTGCAGCCCACAAAGAATCGCAATTATCATGGTGGCCGAGACGACAGAGAGTTACCGGATGAAGATTGTGTGCATGTTTTAACATCACATTTTATCGATAATAAAATGATCTTACTCTGACCTCAACGATGTGGCGATAGTAGAGCAGTTGTTCTTTAGTAGTTATGTTTGTCCACATAATTCGCTCGTGCCCAGTCCATGAACAGGAAGTATTCAATGTGGGATATAATTATAATTATGGAGGTGTCGTGGTTTCGTGGTTCATTCAATTGAATATCAATCCAAAGTTGAGGATTCGATTCCCAGCCCGGCACTATAACGTCCTTTGGGAAGACATTCATCCATTTTTGCCACTATCCACCCTGGAGGTAAATGGGTACCCGATATAATTATATGCCAGAGTGCTACATTATTTAGCCGCTAGTAGTAAGACCGGGGTAATAATGTTGGGGTGCCAGGAGCCATGTGACGGACAATCATGTGCGCTATTATAAGAAGCCACTATTAATTATCATTATCACAAGAAGATGATTATGAATGTTATGTATCTGAACTGTTGAGCTGTTTGACTTTGCAGGTTTTTCCAATACTGCTAACGGTAGAATCGTTCTTCAATGCCTCGCACGTGTTTGACGTAGCTAACGGTGGATTAGATTCAATAATACGGGGCATGTTGGTACAGCCAGTAGCCAAGGTAGATGGTTATATCATCCGTGGATTAACTGCGCATCTCTTCGCAGATATACCAGGCGGGTAAGAAAGCAACTCATAAGAAATCACATCGTGGTCATTTATTTATAGTGGCTCATTTGTAACATTTCATGGGAAATGACGGCATTATCATGTTATAATGGGTAGGAGAGGGAACAAACAGAACAACATTTAACAACACAAGAGGTTGTTGTACATTCGAATTAATCGAAGAGCCAAGAATAATTTTTCGAGTTTTTGAGGTAGATGCGGGCATGTTACCAAGCAGGCAAGCAGCAGTAGTAGTAGTAGTAACGATGACACTATTATTATTGTCGATATCGTAATCATTATAATAAAACAGTGATAATCATAATTTGATAATATCGATGATAACAATGATTTCAATTAATTCGTGTTATTATTATCATTATTGTTATTATAATTAGTATTAATTATTTTTGTTTTTATTATTATTATAATTATTATTATCATTATTGTTGTCATTTTCATCATCATTATCATAAGAATGATATTTTGTTGTGCATCTCAGATTGGGTTTAGATCTCGGAGCCTTGAATATCCAACGAGGCAGAGATCACGGTCTTCCAAGCTACAATACGTGGAGACAATGGTGTGGTCTTAGGAGAGCCAGAGACTTCAATGACCTAGCTAATGAGTTTGAGTCTGGGGCAATAGTCAAGTTCCAAAGAACGTATCGGTAATTGTAAATATTTGTGACCTTCATTTAAAACAGCTAAACATGTTAAAAGGCAAGCGCAAGTCATGCGTCTTTTTAATGACCCTTTTTATTTCTTATTGCGGGGGGGGGGGGCTACTTGGAATATACGGGGTTCATTTTTCCTATTGTTTACAACTGTATTAGGAAGGTGGCCTATAATTAAAGCCCGCCAATCGAACAATTTATTATAAGCTTATCTTTGTTAATATTAGATGGACCCTGGTGCCCACTCCAAACCATTCATGTGAGCAGGGAGCGGGGTGTGTTGAGTAGGGGGATAATTTATAAGGATACTTTATTTTTAACGTCATATTGTAATTGAGGTGTTTTAGAATAAGGGTTAATATACAAACATTGACTGCTTTGAAGGACACGGTTAAAACTATTGCCAAAGGTAGTCTCGAAACTGTGCTGTGTCCCTCGACTTCGTTTTGGGGCATAGAAGTCTCGAGATCACAGAGGAGCTATAGTTTTAACCGTGACCCGAAAATAATAAGCATTCAGTATTTGTTTTATAAAGCATTCCCCTTGTCAATTGTCAAAAGAGATATATTTAGCCAAATGTACCTGTCAAAGTTGATTTATCTATTTGATTATTTCATGAAATTCACCAGCATTGCGGCTGTCCATTGACATTGTTATCATATCACGTGCTTTTTGCGTCCCATAGTATCCGCGCAAGTATAACTATGCTCAGTCAATATTTGTCGGTCATAATGATGATTGTTAAAACGAGATTTTAAACATTATTTTGACACTCAAAACACACACATACTTTTGTCACACCATTCATACGGACAGCAGACCGGTTACAGACTGTGAAAACAATTACATTATACCCTTTGGCCACAATTAGGTCGGTTTGTGTTTGGCGGTTTTGTTTGGATATTGAGCTATACATTGATTATATAGGAAAGGCACAGAACATAATGGCCCGAATTAACTGTATAAAAGGAGGTTTGTCGACAAACCTAGGTTTATGTGCGTCATTATTATGACGCGTTTCGACGCGCTTCAACCAAGGTTTGTAGGCTTTGTAGGCCATTATGTTTAAAGCTGTCGAGCAATCATTGCATCTCAAGGAGGAGGGGGAGGACATTCTTTACTATACTGTAGTCTCGTCTCCTGATCACTCTCTTTCTCTCACTCTCTCTCTCTCTCTGTCTCTCTCTCTCTCTCTCTCTCAATTATATATAATTATATTACCTTTCATTGACTCACAAAATACGCAGTTTGAAAGCTGTCCCTTTTAAACGTAGTTCACTGTTTTAGGAACATTAATAGTTAATTTTTGTTTGTATCCCTTTCGTCAGACATGTAGATGATATCGATGTGTACGTCGGCAGTATCTCTGAGATTCCTATGCGTGGGGCGTTAGTTGGACCTTCCCTGGCATGTGTCATAGGTAGACAATTTCAAAGACTGAAATTCGGTGATCGCTTTTGGTATGAGATTGCACAGGGAGAGCAAGCATTTACCTCAGGTAAGGTTTAGCTTTCGATCATTTCAACATTATTTTGACAATAGCATGTAACGGCAGTAGTCGTTGAGGCTAATACAATTTATATAATAACGTGTAATTCCTATACGTAAGTGATTTATTTTAATTTGAATATGATTGAAACCTTTCATTCTATGATTTCACTTTGGATATTAAGAAATTTCATGGACAAAGGGTAAAAGAGCCTACTTAAAAATATGTAAACATGTATATATATTATATATATATATATATATATATATTTTTTTTTTAAACATGTATATAATCATATTTTATCAAGAAGGCCTATACTATCTATTGCGTGTTCAAGTGCCAGCATCTTGAGATCAGCAGACTGATCTATGATTGTCTGTTTTCTAGTCACAGATCAGCTGCAGGAGATCTGTGAAGTGACTATATAGCTGAACAGATCTATGATTGTCTGTTCTATTCACAGATCGGCTGCACAAGATCTAAAGAGTGATTATATAGCCGGACTGATCTATGATTGTCCGTTCTATTCACAGATCAGCTGCAGGAGATCTAAAGAGTGATTATAGCCGGACTGATCTATGATTGTCTGTTCTATTCACAGATCAGCTGCAGGAGATCTGTGAAGTGACTATATTGCCGGACTGATCTATGATTGTCTGTTCTATTCACAGATCAGCTGCAGGAGATCTAAAGAGTGATTATAGCCGGACTGATCTATGATTTTCTGTTCTATTCACAGATCAGCTGCAGGAGATCCAAAGAGTGTGTATAGCCGGACTGATCTATGATTGTCTGTTCTATTCACAGATCAGCTGCAGGAGATCTGTGAAGTGACTATATTGCCGAACTTATCTATGATTGTCTGTTCTATTCACATATCAGCTGCAGGAGATATAAAGTAATTATAGCCGGACTGATCTATGATTGTCTGTTCTATTCACATATCAGCTGCAGGAGATATAAAGAGTGATTATAGCCGGACTGATCTATGATTGTCTATTCACAGATCAGCTGCAGGAGATCTAAAGAGTGATTATAGCCGGACTGATCTATGATTGTCTGTTCTATTCACAGATCAAATGCACTGACAAGATCTGTAAAGCGATTATATAGCCGGACTGATCTCTGATTGTCTGTTCTATTCACAGATCAGCTGCCCGAGATCTAGAGAGTTATAGCTGAACTGATCTATGTTTGTTTTCTATTCACAGATCAGCTGCAGGAGATACGTAAAGTGACCATGGCTCGAGTGATCTGTGACCATACGAATGGAATGAAGACTATTCAGTCTCTTGTGTTCAGAGAACCTACTCGGTCTCCAGGTGAACCTGGGTGAGTTGTAGTCTCTCTTCCCAGCCGATTTAGGACCCCTTCCTTGATTTGCCAAACTTACATTATAGTGCTCTCTCATACCTTTCGATAGGGAAAATCTCCCGATGTATATAGATTCTTTTATCAATGACACTATGTTGCATTGTTATTACACATGGGACTTTATGGATGGATCCGTATACCTGGAAGATAAAATTTTAACTCTGGATTGCCATTAGCCTGAGGTTAGGATATTTTAGCAAACTTAAAGGTATTACAAAGTTTTGGTATGGGGGCATGAATTTGGTTCAAATGAACATATTCGAAGCATTTGCGATTTTACAATATCCAATGATCGTTGTCGCGGTTGAAATCGAGTCTTAAATGATGAAATTGTAACTAATAAACTCTTTATGTTATATAGCGCCATATCTCAAGACTGATATTACTTTAGCTCTAAAACAATGTTTCTTGACTATGATCGACCAATTTGCTATTCCTGTTTGGAAATTATATAAGAGAACTACATATTCTGAGATTTCCATGGTCGCAGCTACCAAGGAATGGCCTTAGGCGCTATTTGAAATATTTGAAATTTACCGGGAGCACCGGTAAATTTATGATCATTCAATTTCTCGAAAGCAGAAGAGTTTTAGGGGCTAAATTTGTTAGTGCTTATAACACATCCACAGGGGCATCCAAATATATCAACATTTTAAAGAATTACTAAAAATCAATGTTCAAAAATTCCCAAAACTTTGTATTACCTTTAAGGTCCCTTGATAATTTGCTTTTATGGTACATTCTGAGGCATTTCTGAATGATTTGCTATGTTAAAAAAGGGGGAGAGGTCGTGCGCCCCCACGTCCCCTGGATCCGGCCCTGGAAGTAGTGGCGCCCGCACTAGTCTACCTGACCCCACCTTCCGCATCTAAACCATGCGAACTCTAATTTTCATTGTAAACAAACAATCCTCGTGAAAGGTCCCAGATACTGGGGAATGCAAAGCGAGAGCATCAACACGGTTAACTTACGCTACCCTCTTGTGGTGGTACACCTACCTCACCATATTTACGCCGACTAGCTCTTAAAGGTAGGCGTTACTACTGCAGCTAGAAGGGATTAGACCACACAGCGAGCCATCGAGGTCACTGTGACAGGTGGCTATCTCATTAACTCAGCTCTCATTTAACATAAGAAAAAGAGGATCATGGGGGACCAACAGGCACCGATTTGGGAAGTTTTTTATATAGAGGGAGCAAGTAGCTACAAGTAGGACAGTGTGCCTTTAACACGACCTTTACGCCGACTAAAATTGCCATCGTCTGAAAAACTATAGATCAACCGCTCAGATTAAAGCGCTAATTATTGTTGAACCATGCCCATGGACCTTCTACCTCGTAGTAGGTCCATGGTTAAACCCAGGCGCGTACGCAGGGGGGGGGGGGGGGGGGGTGGTTGGTGGTTCGAACCCCCCTCAATATTTAAAAAAAGTGCTCTTACCTGCGTATGCCCCTGGTTGAACCCTTTTGTCTGATACTAAATTTGCCATTGACGCAATTACTATAGAGATACCGTCTACTGGATGATTTGGCAAGTGAACATTTTGTTATGGTATCGCCGTAATGTTACCAAATTTAAAACATACTACTTTGAAAAGTGCCTCGATACGAATAATTTTTAACCACCCGATACGAATAATTGGACCTAAGTAGTAAAAAAAAAAGGGGGGCATGTAGTACTTGTTGTATAGTAGGACAATTGTGTTTTCCTTTCCTAGCAAAAAACTTATGTATGATATCATTCGCATTCTGTTACGATACGGTAATTCGTATTGATATTTATTTCGAAGCATTTCATAAAGACGTATACTTTGGTTACATTACGAAAATGGCCATATGAGTTCTTACAGACACATAATGAATTTTGAACATTAATTTGTACACATGGTTCAACTATGGATATTTTCTTTTTCTTTGTAACTCATGTACATGGATATTTTGTTATTTTGTTACCCACTTGAATACATTTGTAACATTGTGTTATGTTGTTGCTTTGTTAATAAATTCAAATTCAAATATATATACCAATCATCACCGGTGGAGGATCTTTACCCGTTCCGGTTCTAATGGATTTTCATGACAATGAAGGGTTGAGATCAAACAGAATGATGACAGACGAAAAGAACAATCAGTGTTTATAAACAATTTTTTTTTTATTTCAGAGCTGAACGGTCGTTCTTCCGTTACAATAGCCGTCATCAGTTTCCAGATAGTGATGGCAAATTACCTGGTTTCGCTAATGTACGTGTACCATGTAGTGATGGGAATATCATACCAAGACTAAGTCTGGAACCCTGGAGGATTGATGGGACACTTAACCTGAGATCAACTAGTGCTGGTATGTATCCTGACACAGCACTTATATAACATTTTGGCAAGATATTAACCTGTACGTACGACTCTCCACCCAGGTGTTAAATGGGCAGTGGCGGATCCAGGGGGGGCCGAAACGGCCGCGGCCTCCCCTATTGGCGGCGCAAAAAATGAAGGAAAAAAAGATGAAGAAAAGAAGAGAAAAAAATAAAGGAGAAGAGAAAAGAAAGAAGAGAAAAGAAACAGAGAGAGAGAGAAAAAAGGAGGAAAGGGAAAAAGTAGAAAGCCCCCCCCCTCCCTCCCTCCCGGCCCGTAATACACAAAAATCCGGCCCGTACTGACTTTACACACCGGAGATAGAGGCTTTCAAAGAGGGGGAACATAATTATGCGCGTACCCTAGATAGCACTGAGTGGGTTGGGGGGGGGGGGTTGGGGCTAAGTGACAGTAACGACGAATAAGGGAATAACTGTAATCAGGAGATTTGGGTCATTCCAGAAGGCTTGGGAAACGTTATTGAATAGAGGGGCCGGGCCGGTCGCATGAATCTCGAGCCGCGGATTCAAAGTTAAACGTTAAAAACAGCCCCTGCGCTACAAAGATCATTACTCTTTAGTGAGAAATTTGAAAAGGGCACACTATTTTGGATGTCTTTTAAATAGAAGCTATATACTCAACAGTCAAATTTAAATTTACGATAGGGCCGCCTCACAACTCTTATTTTGCCCTTCATTTGGATTCAGCTCATACCAACTCGCTTGTGCTTGTACTTGAACTCATGTTGGTAGTAATCATGGACAGGGGCGGCGATCCTGGGCTCGATAGGGGGACACTTCCCAAGGAAATTTAGAAATATAGCTAGAAAGAAATATAGCGGAAAGAACGTACATATTGGGCTTAGGGATTCTCTAGAATGCATAAATACAGCATTCAAGATTGAAAAATCTCGCTTGGTCGCTACGCCCCGGCCCTCGCCCGACAACACAAAACTATGATATGACGCTCCCGGCCGTGATTTATCCATGGTTGGTGTAATAGATTTTTTTTCCCTTTTATTTATACTAACCTAATTGTGTGCTATCACAATCTTGATTGTTTCATTTTCCCTTTTAAGCAAGCGCGTAGCCAGGGGCGGTAGGCATGGGACGAAAAAGGAGCAGACAAAGAAACATTTTTTTAGATTCTGACAAGTCGAGAACGGTACAACGAATCGTCTTCTTTCTCTAATAATTTAATGAAATGTCAAAGCTTCCGCGCTTCGCTCGGGAGGGGGTAAACTGAATTCAAACAAGGATTAAGAGACGAGAATGGTACAACGAATCATCCGCTTCTTTCTCTTATAATTTAATGAAAGGTCAAAGCTTAACTAAATTCAGGCAAGGAATAAGAGTCGAGCATATGGTACCACAAATCGTTTTCTTTCTCTAATAATTAATGAAAGGTCAAAGCTTTCGCGCGGGATGGGTAGGAACTGAATTCAGACAAGGAATAAGAGTCGAGCATATGGTACAACAAATCGTTTTCTTTCTCTAATAATTAATGAAAGGTCAAAGCTTCCGTGCTTCGCGCGGAAGGGGCCAGGAACTGATTTCAGACAAGGATTAGGAGTCGAGAATGGTACTACGAATCCTCTACTTTCTCTAATAATTTCATGAAACATCAAAGCTTCTGCGCTTCGCGCGTAATGGGGGGGGGGGGGGAACAGCGAGCTGCCCGAATATGAATTCGAAAATCCTGGATCCGCGCCTGAATGGGTACCCGGTAGGATGCGACCGCCATTGTTGGTCAAACAATTTTTGAGCGTCAGGTAACGCCTGGCTGGAATGCTCCCCAGGGAGTGGAGATTGTGCACACAGTGTGTGCGGGCAAGTATTGAATCCAATGACCGGGGTAATAGTATATATGTAAAGCGATTAGAGACATTTGTATTAAGCGCTATATAAAAGCGGAATACTATTATTACTCGATTACGTCCCAAAGCATCTTCTATTCGCATCGAATTCCAGACTTCTTTACTTCCGAGTTCAAAATTTGTATCATGTTCATATTTTGTTATGTGTGGAAGGGGCGTCGAAGCGTCTTTCAAAGAAGGGGAATACCAACAAAAAGGGGCACTTTCTTGAATAAAGGGGCATCTACAAAGAGTTACCTCAAAGCGAAAAAAATGAAAATGTTTAGACATTGCCATAAATCCGAACATTGTAATTTATACATTATCAGAGATGATTTTCAAGATTTTATTTTTATGTGGTCCAAGGAAGAGCTCCAGCGCCAAACTTTGAAACTATGTTTGTGTGATGGTCTGAAGATTCATTTGCCAGAGAGCGACGTGGGCTAGCAAAAAATGTTTGAGGTCGCTTTGCGATAGATTAGACCTTATTATTACATTTGATAGCGTTGAAAACGAGAGCGGTAATATGTTTAAATAGAACGCAGTTCGTTCTTATACAATTTGTAGCATTTTGGCCACTGCCCCTGCCCCGGCTCCCTTGTCTTTCATTGTGATGGTATAAATGGGGTACCTGTTACTTCACACAAAGTTGCTCTGATTCTTTGACACTGGATATGGTTCTTTAGACGACCACAAAAGGGCACACTGTGTAAGAGACAGTGGGAAATTAAAAAAAGGGGGAACTAATCAACAAGTAATTATTAGAAAGGGAAAGGGACACTGTCTTATCAAAAGTAATAAGGGAAACTTATTATAGTTGAAAGGGGCAAGTAGCAGAATCGAAAAGGGGACATTTATGGAGATGGGAAGTGACACATATGGCTGTTAAAAAGGGAAAGGAGACCCTTATCAAAAGGGAAAAGGGCACTTATTAAATAGGAAAAGGGGCAAATGTCGAAGTAAAGGGGTCACTAATTAGATGTGAACATGGGCACTTATCAGAAGGGGAAGATGCATGTGTTTCTCTTGTAAACGTAAAAGGAGCAACTATCAGTTTTGAAAATGGGCACGTCTCGCGCCTCTAAAGGGACATATGAAACTGCAAAAGCGAAAGGGGGCATTTATAAGAAGGGGAAGAGGTTATTTATTACAAAGGAAAAGGGCAATTGTCGCAATAAAAGGAGCACCTATCAGATTTGAATAGGGGCACTTATCAGGGATGAAAAGGAGCACTAATTTTTTTAGAATAAAAAAGGGGCACTTTGGTGGGTACTTGAAATTTTCTTTCTTCGGGGTTGGGGTGGTACTGTGCCCACTTATTTTAACCCCCTTGCCCCCCCCCCCCGGAACGCCGCCTGTGATAAGTGGTCATTAAAACTCGTTTCCAAGGTAGTATAAAATCAGTCCAGCTTCTCCCTCTCTCTCTCTCTCTCTCTCTCTTTCTTTCTCTCTCTCTGATGTGTTTTTATTGTCAACATGTAAACCACTTCGGTTGTCTTTCGTGATTGTTCTCGTATCACATAGCACTGCTTGTTGTTGTGTGTTTTTCTTTTAAACAAACGATAAAATTGTCCTTACATCTTGCTCGTTCTGGTTCTGATAAACAGTTTATTTTGTCGTTTAAAAGTAAGGAGTGTTGGATTTTCAATCGAGAGCAGAACATACGCTGAATAATGAGCATGCATCAGTTAAATCACGGGAATGAAATGCTTTGTCCACTCTCTTTTTCATCTTCTTTTTTTTTCTCACTCATCCATGTATGTAAATTCGATTTATTATTTTATGTATGAAGTGCAATATTGGTTTCCATTATCATTATCGTCAATTTGTTCCTTGAACTGATATTTGATTGTTTTCCATATTTATTTGTAATTTTTCTTTATCTTTGAAATCTTTATTTGTATCAGTCTCCCGACTGTTTTAAACATGGAATTTTGACTCAATAAACCGAAATGAATGAATAAATGATTGGTTACCCTGTTTGATAGTTGTTCGATTTGTTATTCTTTCATACAGGAAAGCGCAGTGAATCTGAGTTTGGAAGGGTTCTCATGACGGCCAAGAAACAACCCCCGTGGTGGTATCTGTTACCTGACTTTGAACCTCCACCTCAAAAGAAAAAAGCTCTCAACCTTCAACAAAAAATACAACGCAGAGACCAAAGACGTCCAAAAGATAACAACTAGAACATTCAAGAATTTCTTAACTTGACATGATTGTTATGGATGGTAATTAACACATCTGTTAAACAAATCTATGTTGATGTCCCTGATATTTACCAAGGATACTTTAAATCACCCCACACCCCCCCCCCCAAAAAAAAAAAAAAAAAAATCGTTCCCATTTTGTTTACAGAGACTTAGTAATATTCTCATGTCTTACGGACACAGCATATGTGAATTTCTTTTTTGGCATGAAAGTTTGGACCTGCAGAGCACATGGCTAAGAATTTACTAATAACTATTTAAGCAACCTCATTCAGGCAGAATCACAGAAGTTAGTATATATACTCTCTATACAACTGATTAGATATAAATCTAATCATCAAAGATTTTAAGAAGATTGTTGTATATTTAATTTGATGCTTTGATCAGGTTTTTCGTGGAGAATTAACCAAGTCTAATGGCTGCATTATGGACTAATTATAAGCCTACAACGTGCAGTTAAACAAGGAGCATTCCATAAAAAATTCTATCCTTAAAAATCACTAATTTGCGGTGTTTTCGTTTTCAATTATCCGTTTTTAGATTTAATTTATGATAACCGAAGCTAAAGCGTGGTTCAATATTTTTGTCATGTATATATAATTCTTTTTCTTTATTTTCCTTAATTTTGTACTTATTGCTACTTTTTCTATGAGAAATTTGTTAGCAAATGAACTCCTACCATTTTTAATTGGTGGTTAAATTTTCAATTCTCCGTTTTTATTTCATTTATTTATGTGAACATAGTTCAATGTTTCACGAAGTAAACATGGAACAAAATATTGCTTTTGTTTTTATTCATAAAATGAAAGGAACAAAAACCTCAAAACCTCAAAGAAGTCTGTTTTATTTTGTTTTGATTTTAAATGAGAGAAACGAGAAGGATTAAAGCATGTATTTTGGTGGAAAATTATAAAGTGAATGAAAACGGCGAAATTTGGAAATAAGACCGAGAAGGAAATGAAGGCTAAGATATAGTGATGAAAAGGGATGGTTTAAGTTGAAGAGATGGGAAGATTAGGGCAAATTGGATGATTGTTGGATGATTATGTGATGAAATGTTGTGGGAAAGAAGGAAGAGATGAGAGTGGGGTGAGAGGGGCTATATCATATAGCCCTCTGTATATAAACCTCTGTATTTCCCATTGTGGAAAAAAAAGGAATTTGTCAAATCAAACATGTTATAAATCAAGGTACATGGATAGATAACTCTCTATTCAATAACCATTTTGATGTAAAAAATCTGTTGTTTTTATTCAAAATGTCAAAATTAAAAAAGCATTCCCAAAATATTGGTCACAAAATTTACGTTTAAACCAAGCTTCAAGTCTCAATCAAACAATGTACATTGAGACAACTTTAGATGCTATAAACATTGAATTCACTACAGCGAAAAGTTACTATAATTTAATGCTAGAAAGGGAAAAAAAAAAAGTTGGTTTCCTTTTCTGGCAAAATATTTTAGGCCTACCAGAAACATTTGTTTGGAAAGATGTATTTCAGTTCAAATTTAATAAGATAAGAGACAATTATATTAAACAATATAATTTCAAATTAATTCATAGAATATTGCCATCTAAAGACAATCTTTTTATATGGAAAATCGTACAATCCAACGAATGTGAAATTTGTCGAGAAAAAGAAACTATTGAACATTTTATATTTCGTTGCAAGAAATTAAGAGTTTTCTGGAAAATTATCTCAAGAATTATATATTTCATTTTTAAAATAGAAATTGAAATTGATATGAAAATGTTATTGATTAGATATAAAATAGATAAAAGAAAATTTACTTTACTTAATTTTTTGATCAATTATGCTCAACTGGTTATATACAAAGAATACGTAAAGCGGAACTTTGGGAAGTACCAACCAATCCAAAGAGGTTAATAAATAATTTTATTTCATCTTTAAAATGTTATTTGCAATACAAAGAAAATATAAGATACTTCGATAACGAAGAAGAAGAAGTTAAGAAAGTATTAGAAATGTTAAAATGATCATTTTAAGAAATTATGTTGATCTTGTATTTAATTCATATGTTTCATTTTACTTGTTTTGTAAATAATATATATGTATTTTGAAATGGAACAATAAAGTCCCTCTGAAGAGGTAAAAAAAAATATATAGCCCCTCTCACCCCACTCTCATCGCTGAGCTGCTGGAGGAAACCCCGATATTCATAAGGACCGCTATTCATAAAGTGGAACTTTCTTTACTTTTAATAAGGACCGCTTTTCATAAAACGGAAAGGGGGTCACTATTCATGAAGACATAAGGATCGCTATCAATAATGTGAGATGAGGGTTGCTATTCAAAATACGAAATCGGGGTTGCTATTCATAAGATGAAGGGTGCTATTCGTAATCTATAATGGGGGTCACTGCTCATGAGGACCGCTATTCATAATACAAGAAGAGGGTGAATAGCGACCCTCTTCTCCGATTATGAATAGCGGTCCTTATGAATAATGACCATTTTCTCATATTATGAATAGCGGTCATTATGAATAGTGGTCCCTATAGGCCTAATCAATTAATAGCGGTCCTTATGAATAGCGAGCGGACCCCAGCTGCACGGTAGGGCCGAGGGAGGGGGGGGGGGGGTCGACTGTCGAGAAACTTGTTCGTTACCGTGACCTTTTGCGATCTATTGTCGGCCAAAAAGTGAAGAATTTCTGAGTTTTGTGTACAAATCAATATGAAAAACTGCATAGTTTGAATATTACTCTTGATCATGATTTTTTTTTCTTTTAAATAATTATTGGTTCATAACACCCTCGGAAGACGGCTTGTTCATATTTGGAAAACGTAAAACAATACAATACATGATTATATAAGAGACAATGTTACTTTTTATACTTTTCTTTTATAAAGGTCAATTACAGCAACAAAATCTTTTTTCCAGCACATTTTTTTCTTTTTAATTAAAAGAGAAGTAATTATAATATGCAGAAAATTTGTCTAAGGCCTAAGTCACACTAAAGTGTACGACCCATCGCCGATATCTCAGCACCAACTGACCACTGCATATGGTCGGGAGTTAGTACTGTTGTCAGAGGTCGCAGAAACGTTTTTTGTTGCCGCCAGTGGTCGGGGATTGGTCTCCCGACCAAGCTGATCGCGGAAAATGTTCTATTTGATTTTTTCCAAGGGTATAGACGACCATTCACAGAACGATCGACTGGCGATTCGGGTTCTTTGACGACTATTTGGAGACGATATTTTGGTTGAGAAAAGAACGGAAGCTGAGATCGACAAAATGATACCCGTATACGATTTCTTGATAGAAAGATAGACTGCATGCCGCGGGGCAACTAAAGGATGACCTTAAAAATCGAAATGATCTCTTATAATAATACTCGACATCGCATATTCTTAACCAATTCAGATTTATTTTAAATTCCCGTAAATGTGAACAAACCAGCATTCATAGAAAAGGCCCTGTTATGTGTAAGACGTATACGTAGTATAGCGTGTACGCCCTTTCGTGAAACTAGAACTTGTCTGATGACCTTGTTGAGGGATTCCTCGAAATTTGTCACCGTGACGTCATTGCTGGAAAGTTCTTTCGCTGCTCAAATTTCAATTCATATTTTACCGTACCCTTATTGCAGTATACCACAAAACATATGAGTAGCAGCAAAGGGAACTTCCCACACGTTTAGTTCTGTCATATGTGATGTGTGCGAGTTTCGCGTCCATACCTTCCAGCATTGATTTCTGGTCTTTATCCCAGACCGTGAATTTAATTGATTGTTCTTCATTGTTTCCGTGGGCTAGGCTAGGCGGGGGAAGGGGGTAGGGGAGGGGCGATACGTATATAAACCACATAAAACAACAACATAAGTATACAGACAAAAATAAAACACTAACAATTTAAAAGAAAAAAAAAACCTTTTTTAGAAAAATAATAATAATTTGGAGAACCCATCACGCACTAGCCAAAGGGCAGACCCCATCGATATTTTTAGATATAATGATTTGCTAGCAGAAGAGGGGTGGGGTAGTCTCTGACAAGGCTGTGTCGTGGCCCCACTTCAAATCAAGAATCACAGCTGTTGACATATTTATATATGGCCTACATAATTATGTGGGTCTATATCGTTGTGAACCATGTTGGAATGGATTTCCCTTGTTGAAGACACTGGCCCAAAATACAGAAATTTTTTTTTTTTTAATTATTAAAAAAGAAGACGGACCCCCTCCCCTGGCGCAAGGTGGGGTTGGGGGTTGGGTGTTGATTAAAAAAATAGTGCTAACCACAACCAGCCCCCCCCCCCCCCATCCTACCCCCTACACCCCACTAAGCGAAATATTGGCCGGCACGTTTTTCAAATTTCAGCACACTATATTTCAAATTGATTTCAAATTTGACCCCCCCCCCCCCCCCCCTTAAGAAATCCTGGATTTATTGGCATGCTTGGAAAAGACTACGCATAACTCGCTTACAGGGTGTGATGCCGGTATGGTCTTTTGCATGTGATAAACATTGTACTGAGCTGCACTGAGCTGTGGAATACTAAGACAACCGGCACAATGCCTTCGTTTATAGGCCTTTTGAAGGAATTGTAAGTTGTTGTTTTTAAATCTATTGTGGTAAAGTGATTAATGAGATTTAAGGAAATAAACCGTTTATTTCTCACACATTCAGGTAAAGTGGATAGTAAGTGTATTAATTGAAATGAAATGAAATTGCCATTGCATTGATTAGCCATTGCCATTGGCACCACCCATGCATTGGCACCGCACCATGGCCATGCACCATTGTCATGGCATTGCATTTGCATTGCCAATGGCAATGTCATGACCATGATCATGCATGATGGCCATTCTTGCATTGGCCAGATCCAGACCCCTGGGTGAGGGCCGATATAGACAAAACCTAAAAAAAGAAATACCTAAAAAAGAAAATAAAGGTGATCAAAGTCTAATCGCCTTTTCGTTTTCCAGCACGGGCACGGAGCTCGCAGCTACGCGTAGAACTTTAGAAGTACTTTCCGCACTCACTGTTGATCTAGATCTACAGTGAGTTTCTGCACTCCCATTGGCATTGGACGATCCACGAGAATGAGGATCTTCCACATGAAACAAGGATATCCTTGTATAAACGCGGACAAATCGCGTCCTTAAAATAAGAAGGATCGCGATCTTGCGGACATTTTTTTCTTCGGTGCTCTGCAGGTGTAGGATTTCCTATCCCCGCTCTGGCAATGCGAAAAACGGATTCTGCATAATAAAATACCCCCCGGTTTATTGTCTACTTTTACGGGTCGTCCGTCTTCCCGAGGATTTATCGTTCATAACGTGAAAGTCTCTGTGCTGCGTAAGTGAGAAATGCATCATGGAGAATCATAGCGGAATCCTTTTTTTTGCATCGCCAACGCGCGGATTGGTAATAAGGATCGTACCGATGAATAGGGTGTCTGAACGATTTTTGTATAGGGTTTTAGTTTTACTCTTTACAAAGCTATCCTTGTTTCTTTTTTTTACCTCATTCTCTTGCAAGAGACAAAACAATTGTGGATAACAATTCACTAATTCTCTTTCTACCTTTTTTCCATTGCATTGTGCAGTTTTTTGTAAATTTTGTAAATTGAATGTCTTCACTGTTTTCTCCTTCTCTCTGTTGTCATACAGCCGGATTCTTCTTCCTATGACAGTAGAAGAGGTAAGTTGACACTATCTTATTCCCCCTTCCTTCCTTCTGATTGTTTTTTTTAAAGGCATACAAGTACATGTACATGTATACAGTATCCCATCAAAATTACACCATTAACAAAAAGAATTGCCTTATGCAAAGTTGTACAAAGTTGTATTACAAACAGAAGCTTAATTGCAATGATGGATTTGGCATTCTGTGATACATTCATAGGAACAACATATATTCTTCCATAGCAAAGTACGCAAACTAAGGAGTTACATTGGAATGTTTAACGTGTTTATTGTTTGGTTAATTTTTGTAATTGTTTTTGTTTTTGTTTGGGGGAGGGGGCAGGGAGGAGAAGGAGGAGGAGGAGAGAGAGCAAGTGTAAAATTGATTGAAAGAGAGCACCAACAGTACATGTATCACAGTGAAACCTTCCATGGTTAAAATGATGTCTTCAGAGAATATCTTATGACAGAACCAGACCCCCTTGGTCTGATATTGGCCCCAACTTTATTCTGGCAACTTCTGCCACATTGCTAATGCCAAACTGTAGCACCTTTAATTTAATAGCTGTTCCTTTGTATCCATAAGGTGCTAATATGGAGGGCCTCAGTCAAAGATAGTGAGTGTACATGTACAGTGTAGGTAATTTTACTAATGCCCGAACAAAACAATGTGTATTGTTTGTTTTATGAGATGATGTTTTATTTGTTTTATAAAAATGATGTTTTATTACATGATTTTTACTAATGACCAGTCATTAGTAAAATTACGTGTTAGGCAAAATAAATGCCTGGACACGTGTACGCTCTCATCCAATTTTTGATTAGGATCTGCTTCATCATCTTATAACAAGGCCTATAAAGGATGGAATGATATGTCATACATGTACATGTACTCAAAGTGACACGGTCTTAAAGGATAGATCTCATATCATTTTGATTCCATTCAGTGTATGTGACAGTAAAGGTTTGTTAATCATTCATCATTGTTCAAATTAAAGTGAGGACCCATCTCAGCTTTTTACGATTGGGTCTGAGAAAGACATGACCGTTATCTAACAAAGATAGTGAAGTTGTTTAAAAGAATAGTCAGTATCTCCGTCCTAGGGTAAAGGTTACATCCATGTAGGTGTATACATTGTACATCCCTCCTCTATTATACAAGCTTCTCTCATCACTGATACTGTGTTTTATGAAGAAGAAAATAAATCTTATCTAATTTGTCATTGTCACATTATATGTGTAGTAGTTAAGTTTGATTCAAACTGTATAATGTCTCTGACTTTGAGTTTAGCAACCCATTTTTGACAAATTCATTCGAACTGTTTAATTGACCTTTTTAAAGTGGTTGTTTCTAACTTTCTATAATTGGAGAACTTGGAGTTTTGAATTTCTTGTACATGTAGATGTACTGTGTAGTCTGTGTTCATTGTATCCCTATGTACAGTTGTACATGTACAGGTGAACTACTACATGTACATGTACATGTACATGTACATATGTACGGTATGCATTTTAATTCCAATGTATACATTGATCAATAAACAACATTTATTTCAATTTTCATTAAATTGCTATTTGAAAGCATCTCATTTTCAGGATACTCATACATGTACAACTGTACACATGTACAGGGTATGTACTGTAGATGTTGTCTACTGAACCACAGTAGTACCATGTAGCATCATGACATGCATCCCCAGTGTTGAGATAAGATAACAATCTAATTTGAATACAAAAGAGATTTACCATTAAAGTTTAGGTCTACATGATTAGATTACAGCTGACACATGTACATGTATGGAGCAATATATACATGTATACAGAACAATAAATAAACTTTTATGGCTTTTTTCCCTCAAATAAGTGTATAGAAAAAGTATCTAATGAAATGCAGTAAGAACAAAAAATGTCTTACTATGCTTCTATTAAAATTTACACACATTTCAATGGAATCTGGGCAAAGATGTAGTTACACTGTATGACAGCTTTGTGAAACGATGCCCAGTTGTCTAAAATAAAGACCAGCGTGTTCAGGTCTTTTCTTTTTTTCTCCAAAGGTACATGTAGTATAAAGGTAGACAACTAACCATATTGCACCATTTCAACTGTGCATGTCGGAAAGATTTACATGTTGACTCATTGCAATTGAGCACTCCCTCAACCCTCCCTCATTCCTCAGGAATAAATAGAATACGCAGTCGCACCTTCTTAACAAATACATACATGTACATATGGTTCCAAGGGGGTGTTTCATAAAGCTGTTCGTAAGTTACGCATGACTTTACGAACGACTTGTATATGAAAAGCCAAATGGGGTGCTTAATCATTATTGATTATTATTTATTAAGTTGAACTGTGCAGATGTAGATTAACATTCTTATTATAAAAAACATTTTTAATGCAAAGTACATTTTTTGCCATAATAAAATAGAGGTTATTGGAAATATCAGAAAAAACTTTGGGCATATCATCTGGCACTTCATATGCAAGCTGTTCGTAAAGTCATGCGTAACTTTACGAACAGCTTTATGAAACACCCCCCAATGTACACTGTACCCACTGGACAACCACCCTCCAGATAAACCCCCCTAGGATAACTACCCCCTAGGGCAACCACTCCCTAGGACAACCACTCCCTGGGGCAACCACTCCCTAGGACAACCACTCCCTGGGACAACCACTCCCTGATTGTAGTTACATGTACCTAGTCTGCAAGTACAGACCCTACTTTGACACTTTATCAAAAAATCATTGTGCCTTGAGAGAAGCCTAGCCCAGCTACAGTGTACCTACTGGTTGTGTCAATATAGGGAGCAGCTATAGTACATGTACATGGCCTAAGGTAGTCTTATAGTGCAGACTCTTTTATGACTGACCAGGGTTTGTGCTTGCAGACTAGTAGTTACCGTAGATGGAAAATGTCAAGGAGTTACATGTATGTCCTAGTTGTCTGGGGTGCTTGTCCTGGAGGATGGTTATCCTAGGGATAGTTGTGTGTGTGTTGGGGGGGGGGGGGGTAGGGGGTAGGTGTCCAGGGGATAGTTGTCCTAGAGGGTGGTTGTCCTAGGGGGTAGTTGTCCTAGGGGTTAGTTGTCTGGGGGGGGGGGGGGGTAGTTGTCCTAGAGGGTAGTTGGCCTAGGGGGTAGTTGTCCTAGTAGGTGGTTGCCCTAGGGAGTGGTTGTCCTAGAGGGTGTTGCCCTAGGGGGTAGTTGGTCTAGGGGTAGTTGTCTGGGGGGAGGACTAGAGAGTGATCGCCCTAGAGAGAGGTTGCCCTAGAGAGTGGTTGCCCTAGAGAGAGGTTGCCCTATAGAGTGGTTGCCCTAGAGAGTGGTTGCCCTAGGGGTAGTTGTCTGTGGGGTAGTCCTCCTAGAGGGTGGTTGCCCTAGCGGTTACATGCAGGTTACTGTCCGAGGTGTACATGTACTCCTCCTAGAGGATAGTTGCCCTAGGGGGTAGTTGTCTGGGGGGTGTTTGCCCTAGGGGGTAGTTGTCCGGGGGTAGTTGTCCAGGGGTGGTTGTCTGGGGGGTAGTTGAACTAGAGGGTGGTTGTCCTAGGGGGTAGTTGTCCTAAAGGGGGTTGCCCTATGGGGTAGTTGTTCGAGGAGGGTAGTTGCCTCAGAGGGTGGTTGTCCTAAAGGATGGTTATCCAAGATGTGGTTATCCGGGTCACATTATCAGATTTCATGTACCGGCCATGTTGTTATACATGTACACGTACATACAGTACATGTACATGTACCAGGGGGGTGTTTCATAAAGCTGTTTGTAAAGTTACGCATGACTTTACCAACGACTTGTATATGAAAAGCCAAATGGGATGCTCAATCATTATTGATTATTATTTATTAAGTTGAACTGTGCACATGTAGATTAAAATTCTTATTATAACAATCATTTTTAATGCAAAGTATATTTTTTGCCATAATTTAATTGAGCTTATTGGAAATATCATAAAAAACTTTGGGCATCCTATCTGGCACTTCATATACAAGTCGTTCGTAAAGTCATGCGTAACTTTACGAACTCTTTATGAAACACCCCCTGTACCGGTATCTGTAGGGAAATGGGAAGAGTTTGGGCATCCTATCTGGCACTTCATATACAAGTCGTTCGTAAAGTCATGCGTAACTTTACGAACTCTTTATGAAACACCCCCTGTACCGGTATCTGTAGGGAAATGGGAAGAGTGAGAGTCACAGTAAAGCAGTGCTCCCACTTAATAGCTGAGTTGGAGCCCCGAGTTGTGGCGAGTTGTGGCGAGCTGGTGCAATCTTATGGCAAGCCGTTTTATCAGTAAAACATATTTCTTGATATCAAGAAATAATTTTACATTGTAAAGCATTGGTAATTCTTGATATCAAGAATTGAATTTGTGATATCAAGAATTTGATTTCGTGATATCAAGAATAAATTCTTGATATCAAGAAATATGTTTTAATGATAAAACTGCTTGCCATAAAATCGTGCCAGCTCGCCACAACTCGAGGCTCCAACTCGGCTATTAAGTGGGAGCCCTGCTTTAGAAGGAAATAATGCCATTCGCCTATCCGTCATCCGATTTGTAATCTTTCATAACATTTTGTGTGCCGTATTTCCAAAAATTTGTTTACCGTACTTGAAATTTACGGTGTGTAGGCAGCAAAGCAGGAATTCTAGAATCAGAAGGAAATCAATTTACATGTACTGTAGGTCATGACCAGGGCCCAGGCTATCTTGTAGAGTTGTGATGTACAGTGTACATACATGAGTAGATTGAAAAGGTCTTGTCAATTGCAAATTGGCTCCTTCATTTTTCTCTTTATACATGAAGAATGTACATGTCGAGTTGAAAGTTTAATATAAAGCTTGAATATAAAGCTAAAGTGCCTGATTCTAAGCAATCGTAGATATATGAGACAGGAATCATGAATTATTTGTCACATCTTTGTTCTTATCATACAATGTACATACCTGGTACTGAAGACAATCATGTGTACTAGAGGATTCACTGTAATGCATTATATGCAGCCTACATGTTCATGTACTTACTATCAATGCTCAAGACACATCGCATCACATAGCATACTTCATCCATGAAATCTTTGAACGCTCATTAGATTCTTAAAACTGTATTGTGTACTGCATCAAGCGGGTAGTACCGGTACATGTTTGCAATGATTCATTACATTGTAATGGCCCGGCATATTTTGAAAACGTTGTGTACAGACGATGTTGAGAATTAGCTTAGTCAGTCTTGTTCTTTAAAGGAGCATGTCAATTTGGAGTGCTAACAACTCAGTTAAAACACAGTGTACATGTACATGTACATGTAGGAAGTCAGATAATATGCAAAGTGACAATGTCATAGAAGGCTTTTGATATATCTCCTCTAGATATAATATGATGTGAGATATTTATACCACTACATGTACATGTACATGTTTGTACACGTAATTGTATTCTTATTCAAAATCTAGATTGTTTTTTTTTCAATTTAATTTGTTTACAATGTATTTCAATTCCACCAAATACATTCAAAATACATATGTACATGTACGCTGTACATGTACATTATGTGTACTGTACAATGTAAATGTACTGTAAATACCTGAAATATACATGATACAGTATAATACAGTACAAATAATAAAAAAAGTGTTATAGGAATTAGGATGGCCATTAAAAAAACAATTGGGGGTTTTGTCGAGACGGCCAAATGAACATGGCATAATGAATAATCATTTTTTTAATGACTAAATACACTTATCTGAATGAATACTTGTAGAAAGTTTTTTTTTTTCTTCTTTTTTTTCACTCTAATGGGGCGTTGCAATCAATTGCAAATCCCCAAAATCAAGCGTAAGTCTTGCGATTAATTGTAAATTTGCAATTGATCGCAACTTTCTTGCAATGCCCCATTAGTAAGAGAGAGAGGGAGAGAATAAAAGCTAGAACTAGTTAATTTAATTTAATTGATAAAACTTTAATTCTTACAAAATCCTAGGAAATTTAGGAGACTACGGTATAGCAAGAAAGTTGAGAAGTTGAGACATACATGTACATGTATCAGTTGCAAATTTTGCAACTTGCAGTCAATCACAACTTTCTTGCAAAACCCCATTTGACTAATTCATAATTCAACATCAAGTATTGTATAGATCTCCCATGTTATGCAGTGAGTTTATACATGTACACCTGTACATGTACCAGGGGGGAAATATGGGGGGAGGCTCGGGTGAATTCGCCCCCAAAGAGCCCCCAAAAATGTGCATAAAGTTCAACTTTTGCAAAACAAATTAAAGAGTGTTATCTTCATTCAAGCAAGCTCCAAAAGAAGCCCCCAATTTTTTTAAAAATATTTTATCCCTGACATGTACACTGTACATGTACATAAAGTAATCTGCATGTGAAGACCTGTTATATGGCAGATGGTTCCAATGTATGTTAGCCAATGCAGGCAACACCCTGATGATAAATATTGATTAAAATTGTTTTGAACAATCTGTGTACAGTAGGTGCTTACAATTAGCAATCAATTCAACTTTAAAGGTAGAGCTCAGCATCTACTGTATGGTGTGTCATTCAACTGTGCTTCTATTACATACTACATGTACATGTACATGTACACTGTACATTTATGTCCTGATGATAATTGTGAAGAATACATCTAAATCATACATCGTGTATGATACATGATACATACACTGTATACATGTACACATGTATAGTTGCAATGAATTTCTATGGAATTTCTTTTAAACATTGAATATTGTGGGGGTGGTTGTCAATGTTCATACACATGTACATGTATACAGTAGTTTTTTAAAATCATAATTTCCTTTACCGGTATTTGTCAATTTTTTTCTGAAACTTTTTTTTTTTTTTAATTACATGTCTGTGATTTTACTGCTTTTACAAATTAAAGAATGTAAGTGTAACATATTTTATGGCTGGAATTCATCAAGTTTAATAGTAAATATTGGCAATGGATGGGCTATGTTCACTCCATGCTTGCAAGCAAAACCGAAAACAGGCTAAAGATACTTCAAAAAGCTCAGAGGGGGGGGGGGGGGGGGGTACAAACTTATTCCACCATAAAAAAAAGATAACACTGTATTTGCCATGAAGGTACAAGCATGGCTTCGCAGTATTTCACTAACAGGTGATTGGTGCTCATGGGCTCCCAAATTTTATTTCTAGACCCACTAAGTTTTAGACTTTAAACAGGGGTCATACATGTACATGTATGCATGATGTACATGCAGACCCACTGAGGGTGTGGGGTGGTGCCCTGCCAAAGGAATTATTATTACTGTTCCGATACATTACAAAATTGGTCCTCTGTACCTTATAAACCCCTCAAAAAAAGTTTGGAAACTCAAGTTTGATCGATTATATCTCTCTTGTTGTCATGGCATAATCATCACTTTGTTGAGTATCATTAGAAGGTGTGCTTATTTCTCTTTAAAATTATTCCATATTTGGTATGGTTTTGCAGCCATGGAATGAGCAGTATATTGGAAAAGGGAGAGAGTCGAAAGTGACAAATTCCAATTTGCACTGGTAAGCACTGGTATTGATTAATATACAGAGCAGTCTTCTTTATTTGACATACAGTTAGAGAGTACCGGTATGGTTATTGTATTTGACTGTGGGACTACAATTTGTACAAATGTATTACTCCCAGATTGTTCATCTATGAATGCCAAATCCTTAGGAATATAAAAACGAAAATTCATGCACTATGGTTACATGTCAGGCAAGATTCGCTACTGTTTGGTCATCAACTTTCTGAAGCATCATGCCTTAGTGCCATGGCAGGGCTTCTAACCCTGTACTCTGTGGTTCTGGGGGTGTTACACAAAGCCCAAAATTGCCTTTAAAGAGAAGGTTGAGTTCTGGGAAGAGGTAAAAAATAATTTGTGAGCGTTATCATTGTTATTATGCAAGGGTGGAGGAACATCAGATTAAACATGTTCCCTGAAAAGCATGGCTCTTCAAATGCCTCCATATTCTAAATATGACATGAAACATCGTAAAAATCGGGGGGGTAGGTTTTTTTCGCCATGTGCTCGTGTAGTCCCATATACATCATTCTGTGTACAGTGCTTGTAACTTTGCCAAGATTTGGCCAAATTTCTTATCATTTTGATGATTCCAGAACCTTGCAATACACACGAATACTTAATACTAGATGATCAACATTTTCTGATAGATTTCACACCGTTTCTTTCACAATGCAATCACATGACCAGAAGTCAACTTTATCTTTAAGTTGGACTTACATGTAACTATGGCAGGCGGTTCATGCCACTGTTTGCTCTTACCATTTATTGGCATCAATCTCTCAAGGGACGTACAAATCATGGTCACAAATATACAGAATCAACCTTTTGATAATTCATTGTTGAAGGAAAAAATATTATCTAAAGATCATAATTGAGAGACCAATGGTGAGAGTAAGCAGTGGCATGAATGGCCTGCCATAGTAAAATCCAGCTTAAAGTTGATCTTAGTCTTTGTGAAACACCCCCAGAACTCCTGATGTTCTCTTCCTTTAGAATACTTGACCCAGAGATGCCAACCCTCCCGATTTTATCGGGAGGCTCCCGATAATTTACCCCAACTCCCGACCTTACGATTTCCATCTTTATCCTCCCAATTTTTTTTTTTTTTTTTTTTTTTTTTTTTTTTAATTATGATTTTTTTTTGGGGGGGGGCGCTTATCAGTATATATATCTGTGAATTGAATGAGAAATATCATCTGTTAACTTTAGCATGTAGTATTTCCACTACCGTATGTTAAAAGACAAAGTACATGTAGCAAAAGATTGTTACAGCATATGGATCGCCGTATTTAAACCAATGCGTGGATATTGACACAGAATCCAAATGGTGGAAAATCAGCAAAAGAAGACCAAGAAATGGTCTCAGAAGTATAAGACCGAAACAGTATCAAGTACCCGTGTATTCGGAAGTCTGAAAGGAATTCATCATGCATTTTGTACAATTTGTATGTTATTTAAAAAAAAAGTGGGAATTATTTAACTAAATACACATGTCAAATGCTGCAAAATAAGGCTCAGATTGCACCAGAGAGCATCTAGAACCCCAGAGCTTCCAGGACCCTAAGGCGGGCCCTGGACCCCGGCCGCATGGGTCGGGCGCTATGCGCTCGAGATGTGCGCTATGCGCACATTATTTGGTGTCGGTTACAAATCCTCCCTATTTCTGTTTTCCAAAAGTTAGCATCTCTGCTTGACCACATCTCCTCAAGTACTTTTCCTTACAGTTTAGACTAACTTTGAATGTTGTTTGTTCTCTGCCCACCACAGTACCAGATTGGTCAGCTCTATTCAGTAGCAGAGGCTAGTAAAGAAGTAACAGGTGGAGGAGATGGCGTGGAGGTGAAGGTAAATGAAGCTTATACAAGAAAAGTTACCAATTCTAAAGGCGAGGAAGTAGAAGAGACCGGACAGTTAACGAACAAGGTATACCATCTTGAAAAGTAAGTAACTACATGTACCTCTACGCATAAGGCCATTAAAAAAAATATACATGTTTAGCTTCTCCGCCCGCTTCCTTTTTGGGGACCGCCTCTTATTTTTATTTATTTTTTAAGAAAAAAAAGAGAAGAAAAACACTGCTAAAATGGATCTGATTTTTTTTTTTTTATGTTGGCCGCCATCTTGAAAAATAGCCCGACTGTCAGGGAAAATGTACCGAGCGGCCATTTTGAAGAAGAAAAAAAAAAGGGGGCCTCCTCCTTCCTATTTTTCAAAAAAGCAGGACGCTAAACATGATTTTTTATAATTTGGCCTAAGTCTACAATATTAATACGCGGCCAATATCCTAAGTAAGATATACTTATTGAAGTCCTGATTTCAACCCCAGATAAAACGCTATACCTGAAAATGACCTATCCCTAACCTTTAACCTGACGTGAAACCCAATTGCAGCTTCAAATCTGGAGCCGTTATCTTTAACAAAGTAATCCTTAAAAGTATAGACAAGTTTTGGAAACACCCCCCCCCCCCCCCCTCTCAAAAATTGAAATGGAAGCTCTTATTACCAATCATATGAAAGAATATGTTTTGACTACTGGTACATGTAATACGTGATGATACAAATTTTGCCAGGGAAACCGCCTAATAATTAATATATTTGGTAAATTATCATATATCATATCGATCCGGCCTGGATAGATACCGCGAATGCACTTCAACATTGAACAATCGGGCATTTATTTCTGCTTTGTTGTGAATTTGGGTTTAAGCATTGCCATCTAAACTTCTGAACGCAATATTTAAACAATGTTGAATGGATGTTTTGCACACAAAACCCACAAACCGCAATTTTACCACTTCCGCTCTTTACCTTTAAAGCTAAAGACCAGTTATGGTCATGCGATTGCATTGTGAAAGAAACGTTGTGGAATCGATCAGAAAAGGTTGATCATCTAGCATATAAGTATTGATGTGTACTGCAAGGTTCTGGAATCATCAAAATGATAAGAAATTTGGCCCAGTCTTCGTAAAGTTACAAGCACTGTACACAGAAAGATGTATATGGGACTATACGCACACGTGCGTGACACGTGCGTATATCTCTCACACACCAATAGATAAAATAATTTACCAAATATATTAATTAGTAGGCGGTTTCCCGGCAAATTTGTTATCACCATGTATTAGTCAAAACATATTCTTTCACACGATTGGTAATAAGAGCTTCCATTTCATTTGTTGAAATTGGGGCGTTTCCAAATTCCTATACTCGTCTTTACCTTTAAGCAATTTTCCCCAGAGCGTCAGGGGAATCAACAGTATGCAAGAAGGAATTTAGGCCAAAAAAAATAAATCATTTGGTTGTCCTCGACCGCCCGCTCGTCATTTTCGGGCCGCTCGTATTTTTTTTTTTTTTTTAAACATTTTTTTTTTTTTTTTTTTTAACATTTTTAATTTTTTTTTTATTCATTTTTTAAATTTTTTTATTCATTTTTTTTTTTTTTTAATTTTCAATGCCAAACATACCATTTTATGCATTTGCAAGGATCAAAATGCGTCACGTTGCCAGTTTGGTCTTTTCAGTACGCAATTAGGTATTTATTAAACTTGCCAATTTTATTTTTCTATGTCAAAATGCCGTTCATTCAAATCAGGGTCTGAGCATTCTTAAACTCAATTTAAAGCCCATCTGTACTAGTTTACAGGAGGGATTAGACCACCCTGCAAGGTCACTGCACAGGTGGTTATCTCATCAAATCAACTCTCAGTTAATATAAGATAAAGAGGATAATGAGGGACCAACGGTCACCGATATGGCATTGTTTGCTACATAGAGGGCGCAAGTAGCTATAAGTAGTACAATGGAGATTTAAAAGGTGCTGTATTTCAAAGCCCAAAATACTTTCTGTGTTGGTCTTGATATTCATTCTACATTAAACTAGTCTTTTCCCATATTAAAGTGTTTGATAGACTTTGTTTAAATGCTTGACAATCCCAATGATTTAATTTTTTGTATGGAAAAAAAAATTATTAAAAAAAAATTATTAAAAAAAAATCAAAAAAAGACACACAAAAAATGAGGTTAAAAAAAATCAAAAAAATCAAAAAAAAAAAAAAAAATATTCCGTCCGCCCGCCCCTACTCCAGAATAGCAATCGAGGACAACCAAACAATTTATTTTTTTTGGCCTTATTGAAGCACATCATTGGATCAGATGTTAGTGATATCACTGAGAGGAAGAAGATTTTTTGTTTAAAGGTAAAGACCAGTATTGGCAACGCCCCAATTTCAAAAAATGAAATGGAAGCTCTCATTACCAATCATGTGAAAGAATATGTTTTGACTAATACATGATGATAAAAAATTTGCCGGGAAACTGCCTACTAATTCATATATTTGGTAAATTTATTTCTCTCATGGTCTGGTGAGAGAGATAGGGTAGTCCCATATACATCTTTCTGTGTATAGTGCTTGTAACTTTACGAAGAATGGGCCAAATTTCTTATCATTTTGATGATTCCAGAACCTTGCAGATGCTAGATGCTAGATGATCAACCTTTTCTGATCGATTCCACAACATTTCTTTCACAATGCAATCGCATGACCATTACTGGTCTTTACCTTTAAAGCGAGAAGAAAATAATCAGTAATTGTATCCACTACATTGTAATGTTATTTTTTTATTTAGTATCATGAAGTAGTAGATACAAGTAATTTTTGGTTCGCTGTACATTTACTAAACTTACAGAATGTGATTTACAGAATATTGTTTAAAGTCTATTTCAATTTTGATACATTTTATAGTTTTTTCACTGGATTGAAATGGAAAGACAATAACATTTTATTGAGATGGGGTATCATGATCATGAATATATCATTGATTAATCCAAAACCCTATAGTACCCATTCGAGTGACACACCTGCCTCTCCACAACATAATCCCTACCGACATGTACATGGACAGTACATGTATTTGAGGGGTCAGTGACACAAAGACGTAACTCCATTGTGGCCATTTTGAGAAAAAGTGGTTTATGTGTCACTGAGCACTTGGGCCTTAAGGAGTTACATAATTTGTAAGTCTATGTTTCACTAGCCGTTGACTTCAATGGGGTGTTGGGTGGAGTTAAGTCTTTGTGTTTCCTGGAAATCCCACATTTTTCTGAACATTTTGATCAAATACTCATTTTGGCAAAATATGGAGTTGCGTCTTTGTGTCACTGAATCCTCGTATTGTTATTTAATGTAATGTTGTACTACCCTTTGACACATGTTAGTTACATGAAAACTTGGGTATTGCCCTTTTTTGAGTGATGACACCATCAGATGTTGATAAATGTCACTTCTTATGACACTTTATGCTTGGACTAGCTGTTAATAGAAAGGGAAAGTTATCACTTTTTTATTCAGAGTATATGGTGCCTTCTGTTGATTTAACAAGCTATGATGGCAAAATCTTGTTTTGTGTTTGCAGAAAAGTGCCAGCATTTATAAGGACTTTAGCCCCATCAGGGTCTCTCGAAGTGGAAGAAGAGGCACACAATGCATATCCATATTGCTGTACTATCATAACGGTAAGTCAACCTGTAAACGATCATCGGATCGGACGCCGATACCGATCCGATTAGGGGTGATCGGATAATAATTTCCGATCGCCGATCAATTAAAATGATCGGAAAAAATCAGCATTTTTTTTTTTTTTTTTTTTTTTTTTTTTTTTTTAATGCCAAAAATTTTCATGTTTTTGGCTATCAAATGCTCAAAAAAAATCATGCCTGGGATTATTTTGTCATTTGGAGTTGTTGTAGACCATGTTTGTTGATATTTAGTGCCTTTTCATGACTTTGAAATTAATATTATTGGTCTAAGAGCAGAGGCAAAACATGCGGGCTGCCATTTTGGATTATATAAAAATTAAAAAAATTCCTAGATCTACATTATAATCGTTAGCAGTGTCCTCATATTCAAATTATGCAAGGAAACCCGTTTACTTGCTAGACTTCACTGTCAGACACTATTGAGTGACTGACTGGCTTTTCTTCTTTGGTAATAACATACATGTACATGAAAAGAGTTGTAAAGGGTACATGAGCATTTGTCTACATCAATAACCCACTTCTTGTGATGGCCAAGATTAAACTGATTGAATCTTTGCGCAACATAAAACGTATGACCATTCGGTACAATTGTCTGAAAATCAAGACTATTACTTTTGGGCTCTATAGCCCTAAAGTCGATTTGACAACTAATAGTCGTTATTTTCCCACTTGAAGACATTTTCAAGCCCCACCTTTTTTAGGGAAGTTCTAAATTAGTATTATCTTTCAAATGCAGTTGGAATTTAACTTTTTCATTTTGTTGGCCTGCAAATGGGACATAGTACCTTTAAACCATTGAATATTTTACCATTGCAAACAACTAAGTATTGTTTAACCTAATAAGTAATACCACCTTAGGATAATGCCACCTTACGATAATGCTACACTAGTACACTGTATCTGGAAATTGTCTTTTTGACACTCTCGTTGCTTTGGTAATCGTTTTGATCTCACCAAAAACAAAAACAGAAAAAGTAGTCTTGTGTATAATAAGTGTTTAATAAAACTCTTTTCCATTATAATCTCTTCCTTTCTTTCCCTTATACTTCCTTCTCAATTCCTTTAAAAGCCCCATAAGAGATTGTTTTAGTTTTAATGGAAGAATTTATCAAGAGCCTCTTGAGTAAGGCTACCACATGATGTTTACCAAAAGCCTCAAATTGTGAATACTCACTCACAATGGAAACCTACAGAGAACATGTAATATTGATGATTATGTTGATGATAATGATGATGATGTTGATGATAATGATGTTGATGTTGATGATAATGATGATGATGTTGATGATAATGATGATGATGTTGATGATAATGATAATGATGATGTTGATGATTATGATGATGATGTTGATGATAATGATGATGATGTTGATGATACGTCTTGTTCACCCAGAGTAACCACATGACTATTAACATTGTTCTCCCTTGATCATATTGTTACCTGGGCTTTAGCCGAGCTACCAATTACTGATTGTGTATAATTGTACTTGTTCATCTCTCAGAATAATGGTTACATGAAGGACAATTTTGAATTGAGCATCAAGACATGGCACAAACAGGATGATGGCAGTCAACATAATGTAAGATCCTCTGAAACCTTCTTCCATTTTGTAAAAATCTGATTCGTCTTGAGTATAGTGTACTGTATTATGGGAAGGGGAAAGAGATATTGTACAGTTTTGTACACCTTAACATTTGTTATCACTTTATAATACATTGCTTAATAGCATGGAATCGATGAATACTGCAAAAGCAAACTTTAAAGGGGTTGTAGCATGGCAAATACTGGTGCAAAAAACGCCATCTACGAAACAGATCAAAGTTCTCCACATGCTTCTGTTTCGCGTATATTGCACGTACGTGAATACTGCGGTCCCCGATTGGCCCCTGAGTCGAGCCACAGGAAAGACACATAGTCTCGTCAAAGTGCTACACCCCCTTTAAGTTTTTTGTTGAGGCAATATCCCTATCTAAGAGTTATTAGTGCATTAAAGGGAAAATCCACTCTGATATTAAGTTGGTTTTCATAGAAGCAGAAAAATGAGACAAACGGGTCACTGAAAGTTTGATTGATAGCTACTTCAAAAATTCATAACTTTCTTATTTTTGATCGGAATTTACTCAAACTTTCACTCATCTGTTCCTCTCATTTTGTCTGCCTCTATTAAAGCCAACTCGATTTCAGGGTGTACTTCCCCTTTAACAATTTAAATATATAGAGAGAAGAAGTAATGTTTAAGTTAAATTGTGAAAAGGGACTATATATATTTAATTTATTCCTGGAGACCAGCCCTTGATAGGTCAATGGCCTCTGTTGGCTCCACCACAGTCTCAAGTATTAATTCTAGATGCTCTAAATTCTTTAAATATTGTTATGCTACTTTCTTGTTTTGTTGTGTTAATCAGATTGTATGTAAATTGTTATATATTTCTTATGAGAAGTGGAAATGAATTAAATGAAACGAAATTAAAATATTTCTGCCTTGCTCCTCTTCAGGTTCACAATCTAAATGAAGACCAACTAAACGCCAGGGAGATTGTATACATTGATATTGTGAATGACACTATCAAATCTCAAGTGAGTATTCATTGTGTATAGCTCTCATTCTTTATCTACATAATGTACGTATCCCTGCTGGAACTTCTTTGTTATTTATTTTATTCATGCTACAGTATTACTCTTACAATGTATGTTATAATTAGGCATCTTACTCTAGGAGGCGCGATAGCTCAGTCAGTAGAGCAGTGGTCTCGTTATCCGGTGACCCGGGTTCGAAACCAAGTCGATGCGCTAGTGCCCTTTGGTAAGGCATTTATCCTCATTACCAGGTCCCTCGGAGAGGACCTTTAGCCGTCGGCCTTCTGGTTGCTTACTAACAAGCATTTATTGCTTTCTTAGCTATCAGGTAAAATAACCACCACTATCACTATCACTATTGTTTATACACTGAATGATAATGTATGTTTGCCCAAATAACAGAGCAACTTTAGATAAACTAATGATACACTTGATAAGAATCATGCTTTACATGTAGTTTGACTAAATTCTACCTTTTCCCCCATAGATATTGAATTGATTATAAAAATAATTTACAAACGTATTTCAATTCAATGCAATTCAATTTATTTTGCCAAGCAATAAAAAACATTCAGGGTAAAACAAAAGTAGTATACAAAGTTTCACACAATTACATTTACTAACAGATAAACACAGAAATACACAGAATCAATTTACAAACATGAATAATACAAAGGAAATTGCTAATGCTGGTAGCAGCCAGAAAGGAGATGGTCCTTGTATGCAGCTGACCAATTAATCTATATATATTGCATGTAGTTACTCAAGGTTTTATATTTGCTCCTTTAGGATTACAAAGAGAGTGAGGACCCTTCCAAATTTCACTCAGAGAAGACAGGACGAGGCCCTCTTCAGCCAAAGTGGAGGGTAAGACATTGATCTACATTTGCCACACTCCACCCAGGTGAAGTAAATGGTTACCTGGTAGGAATTTATTCCTTCAAATGCTAGAACGCTGTATGGCAGCCGTGCTAAAGCCAGGGTAATAATCGGGAGCGCCAGGAGGGTCAAATTTGACTGACATGAGCGCTATACAAGAACCCACTATTATTATTATTATTATTAATTCGAAATGGACATTTCTTCTTTTTTCTTGGGGGGGGGGGGGGGGGTTAGGGGTGTCTGAAAGTAACTAAAGAGTGATTCCATTCTATGACCTCTATAGACAATATATAAATATTTGAATATAAGGTATCAAGTATTGAAGTATTACATGAATCAAGTGGACTTTTGATTACCGGTATCATGTTTACGAGCCACAGGAACGACCTGGCTGCAAAGAAAACGAGTGTTCTGGTACATATCCATTCAAGTGACTGATTGGTTGACAGTGAAGCACAAGTATCAAGTATGAATATGAAAGATTTACCTAAAAAGAGTTTGGGTTTGTGAGGTTAGAACGGGCCTGATAAGAACCTGATTTGAATCGGTTTCCCGATTTAAAAAAAAAAAATCCTGATTTTTTTTCTTCCCGATTTTTCCCCTCTTTTCTCTATTCTTCCCTAATATTTCCCAATTTTTCTTACCGAGAGGGGGGAGGGGGGAGGAATGTTGTTAGATGCCATTTTCTCCCCCAGAATCCTCTTCTTTTTAGTAACGGGATATAGTAACGTCCTTCCGTGCGTGCGTCCGTTCGTAACAAATATGATTTCCAATCGTTAACTTCAGTAATGTTTGACGGATTTAAATGAAATTTGATATGAAGGGATTTGGTATTAAAACACAGCCTAAGTTCAATTTCCGAGTATGTAGGTCAAAGGTCATAGCTCATATGCGAATCTGGTTTCTGATCCATAACTTTAGTATTGTTTGACGGATTTTAATGAAATGTGATATGAAGGTTCATGGTATCAAAACATAGCCTAAGTTCAATTTCGGAGTATATAGGGCAAAGGTCATAGCTCATTAAATATGCGAATCTGGTTTGCATTTGATAACTTGAGTAATGTTTGATGAATTTTAATGAAATTTAATATGACGGTACATGGTATCAAAATACATGTACAGCCTAATTCAATTTCCGAGTATGTAGGTCAAAGGTGAAAGGTCATAGCTCATTAAACATGCAAAAACACCTAATTATATATGTGAAAATGTGGTGAACTTCCTTGCCTAGTAATATAATAGTATAGACCAATGGAGGTAACTTGTTCTGACTTATATAGGCCATTTGTACCCTGCGAGGGGATGCTACGCTTTGCGTTGACTTGTGTTGTTTTACTCAAGGGGGGGGGGGGGGGGGGGGGGGGTGGGCGTGGTTGAGGGGGAAAACTATTTTTTTTAATTTTTATTTTTAGTGCTCACTTTCACCCCTGGGTTAGAAGAAAGGACAAATGATTGATGTTTAAGCCATCAGCATTTTAATGAACCGACGAATCCATCACTTTTGGGTATCATTTTCCATTTTGTTTTTTGTTTTTTGCTCATTACACACTTATAAATGAAATCTATAAAATCTGACAAAATTTTGAGGTTCCAATTAAAACAGAATTGCAATAAGAAATTCATTTGGTTGTAATTGTCTCAACTTTCAAACACATCTTTATCTCGGAAGTAACATGTTGAAATCAACAGAGGCATTTTGGAGATATAGTGGCATGCATCTAGTTGATTGATTTATGTTTAGTTCTTACCAAGACTCTAAGGTAGAACTTTCTTAGATTGTCAGGCAAGGTTTTTAACTCATTGACACTCTGGAAGCTCATAACTCAAGGCGCTTAAAGCATGTATGAACCATTCTTATGAAACTGATTTGGGTCATGTTCTTTCCTTTCAACAAAATGATTTCTTTAGGAGACACAGAAACCGCTGATGTGCTGCTACAAACTAGTGTACATGAAGTTCAAGTGGTGGGGTCTACAAGGCAGGATTGAGAAGTTTGTCATGAGTGTGAGTGCTTTCTTCTGTTTCTAGAAATAGTGCAGAGAGTTATCAAAAGTTATCACAGCACAGAGCTATATTTCTATTTTGCTTTGGTTCTGAAACATTTTTTTTTTTTTTTTTTAATTCAAGATTTCACTATGAACATAACTGACAAAGAAAGCGGACATAATATACAGTTCCTCAGGTAGACAAAGGAACATCCCTTCACTGCTATTATGTAAAAATGTGTAGAACAGGTGTCACATGCATATTCACCTTTTTACATAATAGCAGTAAAGGGATGTTCCTTTGTCTACCTGAGGAACTGTATATTTTGTCCGCTTTCTTTGTCCGTCATATTCATAGTGTTTGTTCAGGATCTATTTGACTTTAAGTTCAAACTTCAAACAATAGTAATCAAATGAAGAACAGAAAATGTGAAGGAGCAAAAGGAATCTCAATTTCATTTCACAGTTTAATGTTCCCACAAGAAATTAAGGAAAGTAGGAATATTTGGTATCCTCTGCAAGGGTCAGGAGAGTATTAAATGGGTCTACATGAAAATATTCACAGAAGTTTAAAAAAAAAAAAAAAAAATTGCTGATCTAATATCTCATCTTGAAGTTTCAGTGTATTTGTATGTTCAACTCCGGCGTCTGGGATTTGTAGGAATAAATTTCTTGAATGATTAAAAAAACAATTTATCAAGTCTGCTTGACTAAAGCCAGGGTAATGCACACACATGTACTTGATGGGTAATAGCATCCTTTTAGAATGACTTTATGTGAATCACAATGTAGCTTTTAATGCTATGTATTTAATCATTTGTCTTGTTCCATGTATGTTTGAATCCAACAGCAAGAGAAGCGATTATTTACCCTTTTCCATCGCCAAGTTTTCTGCTGGTTAGACAAGTATCATGGTATGACAATGGCCGACATACGAGCACTGGAGGATAAAACCAAAGATGATCTCCAAAAAGTGAGTCCACATTTTCTAAAGTTCATGTTGATTATGCCACTGTTTCCATGGATTATGAAAACAAGGTCCTGGTGATTTTGTCTTTGTAGATAATCTGTATTTATGGCATTCACTAAAAGTAGAACCATACAACGTCTTGATATGATTATCATATGATATTCATGCAGTGCGTCAAGTTTTGGTTGCAATAAAGAAATAATAATAATGATATATACAGGTATTATTCATTCCCAACAATTCACATGGGCCTTATATGAACCTAAATTGGGAAAAATTGTCTATTCAAAGAGGAAAATTCGCTGAAGTTTTTTTGAGAAGGAATCGGACACAGAATTCAAGGACTTTAAA
>JAVYIG010014213.1:0-42827 GCA_035222895.1 Strongylocentrotus droebachiensis
GGTGATTAAAAAAAATACAAATACAACCACCTCCATAGCAGCTGGGATATACAAGAGATTCGCCGGAAAAATAACGATGTTTTAATGACGTCACTATATGGACCAATACTGCCCAAGCAGACGACATCCCGTAAAAAATAAACATAATTGCAAAGCTATTATTTGTCAAATTATAATGAGTTAAGTGTATATAAATGTAATGGTATGTCAAACCATTCAAAAGGGGATATGACCCTATTCTGATAACTAAAATCTTTTGCTTGTAACTTACAGGATAGGGGTTAATTAACAATCAAATAAACCAGACTTTCAAATTGAAAAACCCCAGAATGATATTAAGGAATTGTTCCCTCTTGAAACGCCGAACAGTGTGTGCAGCTGAATATACAATGGCGTCTTATTTTGTTTACAAGCGACAGATTTCTTTATTTTTGTATCGCTGCATTTGTCATCAAAATAAAACCATGCGAGGGGTTTAGAGTGAGGCAATAGATTATACATTTAGCATGACGGTAGTGAAATAAGAGAAAGAACTCAAGAGAAGATGAAAACACAGGCACTGAATATGTGTGAGATTTAATGGGACATTGTCTACTTGTGCAAATCATGTCCATACTGTGATCTCACACATCTCAGCAGCGTTCGGAGAGCTCTTCAGGTGATATGCCGGGGCTGTATTTAAGCGTTTTGTAATTTATAATAATCATTACTTCGAATGTTTTCAAGCATTGAATTTTGATCACCTTGTCGTATCAAAGTTTCAACTTTGCAATAACGAAAATAAAGTTAGTTTTTAAAATCAATGAATATGTACTTTAAGGAGGTTAAAGGTATACCCAGTTCTGGTCATGCGATTACATTGTGAAAGAAACGTTGTGGAATCGATCAAAAAAGGTTGATCATCTAGCATAAAAGTATTGGTGTGTACTGCAAGGTCCTGGAATCATCAAAATGATAAGAAATTTGGCCCAGTCTTGGTAAAGTTCCAACCACTGTACACAGAAAGATGTATATGGGACTACGCTATATCTATCCAGTCCGGATAGATATAATAATTTACCAAATATATCAATTAGTAGGCGGTTTCCCGGCAAAATTTGTATCATCACGTATTATTCAAAACATATTCTTTCACATGATTGGTAATAAGAGCTTAATTTTCATTTTTTGAGAGGGGGCGTTTCCGAAACTGGTCTATACCTTTAAAAGTGTCATATTAAACAGTCGCAATGTCGTATTTGATACAAAATTAGCATCCACGTAACGCAAAATAATCACAGTTCTTGTAAACATTTTGCATATCTCAAACATGAAGTAAAAAAGAAAAGAAAAGGAGACCTTTCCATGTGGGGTTTCATGCTCTATACAATATTTTACAATAGCAGTTCAAAATATCTCTTCTGTATAAATATCGATAAAGTTTAAATGTATCCTAACTACAGATGCACAAATAAGTCGAGAGTATAGTGAAGTTATACGCGTACGCTCTTTCACTTTCGTGATATGAAACACCTTCACTTTAATTCTTACAATACAGATATCAAACCAGGGCCCCGTCTTACAAAGAGTTGATATTAATCACAACTTATTGGCGATCAATATCAATCGCAACTATGTACATAAGGGATAGGGGACTGCAAACTTGCGATTGATTAGAGGTCTTACGATCGATTTGAATCAATCGCAACTCTTTATACGATGGGGCTCTGAACAATTGATTATATGCTGCATCTGTTGTATGCAACCAATATGATGATGATAATTATAGAAACATAAGAGAGTTCAAACAAATAAAAATAAAAATGAATTATATATATATATTGCAATAATGTGTATTAATTTGAAATATCATATTTCGTCTTCTGTAATGAAAGGGTAAGCTAAGTCAAACTTAAATATTGTAATCTTACAGGGAGCATATTACTTACAGCTCAGCTAGGAATGGATAGTCGGAGGGCCTAAAGGGAGTATAGTAGGTCACGTGATCTTCATCTTGATCACCTGATACGGGAATGATTTGATCTATTGTAGCATTGTTTGATGTGAGGATGAGAGGTGCTGCAGTAATGACACTGTAAAAAATAAAACCATATGAATGAGATTAAAAAATGAATGTCAATACCAATATAAAAACATCAAATACAATTTCCTTTGGATAGACGACGAACCATGTAATACAGCCTTTTACGGTTACAAGAGTGCGCATGCGCCGAAATGGGCGCCATTTTAAATTGCGAGTAAATATTGGGAGTAACTTTTGATTGAATATGACGCGTGTCTATACTTGAATAAATATTTGACGTGAATATTTAAAGATCTTTGTTTTTACGCTGATATTCTTTTGATGATTAACTTTCTAGTTGCAGCATTTGTAGTCTAGGATTTCGCTGTTCATTTGTTATTAATTGATTTAAATGAATTTGCGTAGAACATGAAAATCATGAATCGAATAGGATATTCCTAATTATTTGTTAAATTTCCGCGAATTTTGGACACCCCATCATACTTACATCTTCTTCGCTGTCACTGAGAAGCTGAAAGAAGGGTTTTCTTCAATGTCTGGTAGGCCGCATACAAAGACCAGTCCAGTACAGTTACAACCACGCGGACATGATACACCTGCAAAATGAATAATAGTCTTATAGTCTTATATAGTTCCCCTGCCTATATACTTCACACCTAAGGCTTGATTGATTGATTGATTTTTATTCGACAAGCTTCCAACATACAACTATATACAATAATAACAGATCAAAAATAAGTCAGCTTGAACAGGATAACCCACGAAAGCTCGAGAGCTTATTTCCAGTGGGGTCCCTAAGGCTTACTTACAATCTGCCGAAAAGGGTCTAGGAATCTTAATGTCGAGATAAGATTTCATCAAAATTGTAAGTAAAAAGTGACACCAACTAATTCCCGCCGCGGCACTAATGTCCTTTGGCAAGATATTGATCTACATTTGCCACACTCAACCCAGGTGATGTAAATGGGTACCTGGCAGGAATTAATTCCTTGGAATACTAGAGCGCCATGATTGGCAGCACAGCTAAAGCCGGGGTAATAATCTCCAAGTTTGAAAGCGCTTAGAGACTTAATTGTAATTCACGATATATAAAAGTTGAGTATTGTTATTATTATTATTATTATTATTTGCTTTGTAAATTAAGCAATTTTTCATATTTTGTTGGATCGCTTTTTTGGATAAACCAGCTGTAAAACCCCCGTGCGCGAATTAAGGTATTGTTTTTGACTTTTTCGTCAGTTGCAGTGCATGCCGATCCGACATCGAATTGTGAGATCATGATATCTCCGTAATTCTTTGACGATTCATTTTCTAGTTGAACCAATTTGTCATCAAAAGCTTTGCCGTCCACCTGGTAATAAATTGAACTTTAATAAATTTGTGAAGAATATGAGAAATCTTGGATCGAATATCACATTTCCTAATATTTGCAAACATCTCCGCGAATTTTGGTCACCCCATCATACTGTACTGCGCGTGAAATAATATTAAAGAAACATTCCAATCTCTTGGTGTGAGTTTAGCCTCCATTTTAAGGAGGTTCAATCATTCAAGGAATTGCTTTTCACCGGTGACCCATTTAATTCACCTGGATGAAGAGTGGCAAATATAGATTAATGTCTTGCCGAATATAATGGCAGGGAAAATCAACCAAATACCACGTGATCTATATAGTCAACTGAACCTGATGAACGTGCGTCAATGTAAATGCAGCGTGGAAGAATTATTATACTTCAGCATTTAAAAAAATCCCTAATCGGGTACTTTGTTTGATAATCATGGTTGTAATTTAGGAATAATATATATTTCATTATCAAAGTATCTCCTCCCAGCTCGGCGGTTAATTGCATCATTTTGTTTTTGTTCGCACATCTCTGTATTCTGCCATTCTAGTATACTCTTTCAGAGACTTTCCATTTCATGTCTTAATGTTCCCCTCCCAATCAGTTCTTGGTTTCCCTCTTGGTCTGGTACCTCCTACTTTTCCTTCCAATACAACTTTCGAGAGACTTTGATGTTTTTAATACGGCCATTCGCCTTTCTTTCTTTAACGATTCCTATCAGGATTATTTGTTCAAGCCCTGCATATATGCATTATTTATCTTTAAGTTTTTATCTCTACGAGTAATACAATGTAGGGAAATCTCTGCAGCAAAATATTAAGAACTACCGCAGAATTGTTCGTCATCAGCCTCGGGACAGTGACGAATTCCATCGCAGACCTCTACCAGTGGTATACAGGTGCTGCTGCTTCTGCAACTGTAGGTCCCCGGTGGGCACACAAAACGATCTGCAGAATAAAGTCCATAACCAGATCAGTTATTGATAAGCGCTTTGTTATATTTAAGATGGTATTAAACAAGTCAATCGCTAATTCTTGCCATCACTGTCAAGTTTTAACAAATCTAATTAGTTGACAGAGGGTTGGTAACAGATACGAAGGAACAGGACACTGACTCCTTATCGAGTTTCGTTTTGCACAGTGTTGCGATGATGGTTTATAAGACTTAAAAAAAAGAAAGATTTAGTATACATTTCCCATAGGGTGAAGAGGCTGTAAAATCCATAAGACATAGGCGTTACTATGTTATATCAAAACTGTATGGAAATGGCAATCGGCATCTTGATGAAGAATGGGTCAACTCCTCGCTAAAACTTCCGCTGCTGTAGTTTGGACTATCCTTCGATCGCCATGCTCAAGGATCTCCACATTGCAGATAGAACTTTAGAAAACCTCGTACAAGAAAATACTCGGAAAACAGCAAATGGCAAACTGTAAATATTATTCCCTCATCGTTCAATGCGCATGGCAACGTGTACAAAAGGCTTTGGGAACATTTTCGAAAGCCAACCTGCTGTTTATATATATATTTTAAAATAATAGTGTGGATATATTTATTTCTTATGTTCGCCATCTGGAAAGTATGTTTACATGGCCGAACCTTTTTCAACAAATATTTAATGCATTTTGTAAATACTGCCTCCCATGGGAAGCTGAGGGCTCTGTATTTACTTCGCTGTTTTCCACCCGTAATATTTAAATTATTAATTTCCCATGAGATATTGTCTCATGGTTACTTTATTTCCCTCTGCATTCACACATTTCTAACATCTGAGATTACATTATAGATAAAGCACACTTTGAGTTGAAGCTCTCATAAATATATGAATGATATGAAACCATTCATAAAATGATGATTTACGCAATATGCAAACTCGTATATATCTTGAGAAGATAGCTGATAGTTTATTAAAAGGTAAATCACAAATATTGATAGAAAGGCAACTAAAAACTTACCGCATTCTAGCTCATCTTCACCATTCGCACAGTCCCATACATCATTACAACGGAACCTCAAGGGTATGCAGTATGAACCAGGACACTTCAAAGAATTGTCCGGACATTGGAAGTCCCCTGAATGTACAAAAGGCATAGGTTGGCACGTTTTTATTGACTTGATTCAATTATTTCTTTATCATGGATGAAAAGTTTATTATCACTTCTATCATCTCTTTAAACTCAGAGGTGATACGATAAGCTTTAGAATGGACGTGGTAGGCCGTTTACTTGTTGGACTGATTGTGATAGAAACCCATGGATTAAAACTACTACCGGGGTATCTAATATTCTTCAATTAATGTAAGGATCGACGGTGATTGAAAAGGATTTATGGAAGTCATCGAAAGGAGGCCAGTTGGTTCTATCCGTAAAGCGCCTGTTTGTCGAACCAAAGATCATGGGTTCAAATCCAATCTAGGCGGATGATTGAAGCCCGAGTTGTGTGCCAACGTTCTCCTCCTCCGTTACAGTGGAAACACTCGGATAGGATATTAAATGAAGGCCCGTGTAGAGGAGAGTCACCACCTTTGCACGCTAAGAACCCACTGCACCATATGTAAAAGAGTAGGGGGAACCCCGGCGTAGTGGTCCACCTGCACGCCCCCATTCAGTTTTATGCCGGGAGGAGAGACCCAAGGGTTACAGTGGTTCATTCGCGTTTCGCCTCACAGGCACAGACGACGCCAAATGAAAAGATTTTAAATTGTTATACCGTCTTGTGAGAACTACAAGGGCGTTTAACTCATCGAACTTTTAACTGTTATAATGTTGTGACGATATTCTGATTAAGGGCTATACAACAATATGAGAGGTGTCTATAGGTAGAGTGATTCAGTCACTTGACTCTCAATCCAAGGGTTGATGGTTCGAATCCCAGGCCAGCACTATCCTCCTTTTTGCAAGAAGTCTTTATTTACCACTCTCCATCCAGGTGTAAATAATCACCTGGTAATTGTTGGAGTAATAATATTTGCAGGGCCTGCAGGAAGAGCTGGGGGTGTTTCACATAGATCCTAAGTCGAACTTAACTCTAAGTTAGACTTAAAAATTATGGAAAGCCGTTAGCATCTTTGAACATATTTTGTAAAGGTTATTTTAAAAAGGCATAAAATGTTGATTCAAATCATTCATATGTTCTATTATCAAGGAGATTTCTTGTTCTTGATGTGGAATTTATGAAAAGTCTAAAATACTTGTATTTTTGCTTTTGAATATATTTTATTTTAAGGGTACAAATGGCTCTCCAAAATGTTTAAGTCCAACTTAGAGGTAAGTTCAAAATAGGATCTTTGTAAAACACCCCAGCATTGATGCTAATGAAGTTTTCCTGTGTATTATTATTATTATTATTATTATTATTATTATTACATTATCATTATTCATTACAGATAGATTGCGACCTACCGCATGACCTAAGATGAGAAACATCTCTACATCCAGAGATGTATTGGCTAGGGTTGATGTCATAGATGCATCGTGAACCTGTATCCACACATACACCATTACTACACTCAATCTCTTGATCGGCACAGTTATGATTCAGTCGTCTGTAGTCTGAAACAAAGCAAATAGGTTTATTTTTGAAACCAAAGTTCAAATGCAAAGAAATACATCCTCCATGACACTATGATGCCATACATGCACAGAGAACTTTTATCCGCAAATACATCATTAGTGCACTCAACATCTTCATCCTAACACTTATCATTTAGTCTTCTGTAAATTAAAACGAATCACAACATAATCTAACTCAAGATCAAAAGCAAAGGGAATGACACTCAATGATACTTCAGACAATACTTTAAAAAAAAAAATTGAGGGCAAGCGCAAGTTATTTTGTCTCATACTTTACCACCTATGAGTATCTAAGATTTCAGTACATTGAATGATTGTACACCTAGAGCTAAATCAAAGCATAACAAAACTATTTTATGTCCATTTGTGTTCACAGTTTTATATAATAGTTCAATAATAATTGGTGACGTATTGGATCTACCTTGAACTTGCCCTAAACCATCATCAATACAAAATTGTAGGAATGACGCTTTTCCCTTTTCAACATCTAATCTTATTAATGTCCATTTTTTTTTTTTTTTTTTTTAGTTAATCCATTTATCCAAATTTCTACTTCACTTTCTGTCCATCCCTACTACTTGAATTTGGTACACGTAGGGAGAAGTCCAACCATAGTGTTTCAGTTCTCTCTATATTTCTTTCTCTCTTCCTCTCTCTCTCTCTCTCTCTTCTGCTAGGAAGGTTGTCATTTGTTATTTTTTCTATTATCTGTAATTTGTCTTTTTGTATACACCCATGTTAAAGACAACCTTTTTGTTTTGTAGCGTGGGGGGGGGGGGTGGGGGTGTAGGATTACCTAAGCATTTGTATACATATATTTTCTAACTTTATTACAGAGCACTTGCAACTTTGTTATTCTCAAGGAGTCTATAAAGTACAAGCCATGCTTTTTTGTATAATCATTTGTAAAATGTTTTGTTAATTATGTTATTGAATTTGTATATATTTAATATTCATTTGATTATGTTATATCATGCGGAAATAAAAAGAAACCTTGAAACCTTATATTCAGCTGGTTTTAATAGAAGCAAACAAACGAGAGACACAGATCAGTGAAAGTTTTGAGCAAAATTCGATAAAAAAGAAGAAGAAACTCATGGATGTTTGTAATTGTATTCTTGGGACACTGTGATGTATCTTTTGAGGTCCTCTCCCATATTCTCTGTACAGAAAAGTTACATTTTCTTAATTGCTGATCAGTAATATATACATTTTCATACAGGGGCTGTTTAGAAACAACGTGGAATTATTATTTCAAGGGGACATGTATGATACAATATTCTCTTTAGACAGTACAGAAATTGTTTTAGTACAAAGCAAATTGGAGAGGAACTCGCTAGATACGTTGCCGTGTTGTCTTTGATTGATTTAAACTTCACTTTCTTATTTTTTTATCAGATTTTGCTCAAACTATCACTGATCTTTTCCCCAATTTTTCTGCTTCTATTGAAACCAACTTCGGATCAGGGTGAACTTTCCCTTTAACATTCAAAGCTTGGATCAAATAAATAATGACACGTACCACACGATTCCAATTCATCTTCTGCAGAGCTACCAATGCAGTCAATTATCCCATCACATTGAACGGAGAGTGGATGTACGTCACCATTATAACACGTGAACCTGTTATCTGATCCAGATCCTGAACAACAAACAAAAGCCAGGAATAAATACACACATTAGTCTACCTTTTAAATGGATCCATTGTAGAGTCTTAAAAGTATCTTAGTCTAGTGGTTTGTGCACTTCACTCGAAATGCAAAGGTCGTGAGTTCGATCCCCGACACGGACCTATATGTCCTGTGGCAAGGCATTAATCTATATTTGCCACTCCACACCCAGGAGAGAAATGGGGACCTGGTAGGATGAAGAAAGCAATTGTGTTAGTTATTTTCATATGCCTTTATGAAAGTGACCATTTGGTAGGAATTCTCCCCAGGGAGTGGGGATGGTGTACATTGTGCGTGAATAAATCCGATGATTTGGGGTAAAGATATCTGTAAACATCTTAGATACGGTGAAACTTGTCGTTCTTCATCGCAGTTGATATTGCTAACGACATGAACTTGATAATGAACGTAAATGACACGACCATAAAGTGTTTAAAGTTGTGTTTATAATATCAAAGGTTTGTCAAGTTCACCTTGTTGTAATAATGTTATAGTCTATACATAGTGTTTCCATAGTATTATTTCATGAAAGTATTTAAAATTACCATGATTATGATAACAATGGTATGGGCCTATGTCAATTGTTTGCTCAGTTTTCCATCACAAAAGTACTTAATATCCCTTTGCATACATTTCTTTTGAATGTGAACGCGGCTAGAGTATAGTCATTTTATGATACAGGTTTTTACAATGCAGTGGGAAAATAATGTGAAAACAAAATAAACCATTCTCTGTGAGGAGTAACAAATGATTAGAATAAGGTCCTAGTAATACATAACTAATAAACGTAAATTAGACTTAAAGAAGAAATTTAAATGTCAGGTTTATACATAAAAGCATTAAAAGGAGCCGAAAAGGCAGCTTCTCACCGCAATACATTTCATCAGAGTTGTCAAAGCAGTGATCTACCAAATCACATTTGAGCCCATATGCTATACACCGACCGTTATCACACCGGAATTCGCCCGTATTGCAGTTGTAGGGTGCTGAATTAAGAGAAAGAAATGCAACTAAAATCAATAACATTATCATCATAATGCACTGATCATCTGGAAAAGCCAGGTTAAAAATAACATCAACAGAATGGGACGAGACTGCTTTTCATAGTCAGCATTTTTTCGCTTGTAAATTTATGATCACTTAATATAAAATTATAATTTACAAGATTTTGTAGGAATTAGAACATTCATCTCGCTACTTTAAAAAATAAATTGTTTCATTCCAAAATTGTTTCATTCTTTTGTCAGAATATCGTGTAAATCATCATTCCGTTGACATTCTTTCACAGATTCTTACTGCTCTAAGGGCTATTGCTTTTAATGCTGATAATGAAAATGATAGTGATAATAATAACATTATTATTATTATCTTCTTTTATTGTCACATATTTTATTTAACGAATATAACAGAAAGCATGGAAATGTATTGATAGTTTTATTATTATTATTTTCATTATTATTATTATTATCATCATTTTCAGCACTATGGCTGTTTTTTGTATTATTACTAATATTGTTATCATCCTCTTAATTATTTTTGCTTACCGCAATCCAGCTCATCCGATCGATCCTCGCAATGCGTCACGTTATCACAATAAAAGGACATTGGAATGCATTCACCATTGTTACATGTGTAACTTGTAGAAGAACATCCGACATCTAGGAGTGTGTTCGTAAAGAAAGAAAAAGTTAATAACTATAAGGGAAGTGTAGAATCACTGCATTAATGGAGAAATGAACAACTGCTGTAACCAGGATTGCTTTTACCGAAGTATTTAACGGTTGTTGATGATTAGTTAATGTTTATATCAGTTAGAGAAACCTGCCCGAACTTCACATTTTATCTTGGTATTAGATTAAGAATTGAGAAGTTCTACACAGCTTTGCTACTGTATAACAGGTAAGCTGCAGTGTCAACGACACATAGGTCCACACCGAATATGCAATCATATCACACAATCGTAAACTAAAAACAAGGATACCATCTTAGCTTTTGTAAGTTAGAATTAAATTTGATGAATTCAATTACATTTCAATTTAAACGGCTGATTCTTATCCGTTTTACAAATTCTTACATTGTACAAATTGTGAAATATTTAATTTCACTATATTTCATCATTAGTTTAACATCTGATCCAAAATTGATATTCAAGATTTTAAAAAGAAAATATATTTCCTCACAGCCCAAATATCATCTATTAAACTTTTTCTACTTTAACAAAAAAAGTTAGTAATGACAATTACGATACATTACATATTCAAGTTGCTCCTATCAGAATATGAGACTATACTATAGTGGTTCCAGCCCCCCGCCACCCAAGATCCTGCCTTGATCGTATTCCTATATTCAGACTTATATCTTATTTGATAACAAATGTTTAACCTACCATCAAGACAATTACGTTCATCGGTACCATCAGCACAATCTAGAAGACGATCGCATGTGTATACACTGTGGACACACTCACCAGTCCCACATGTAATCATAGTTGCTGGGCATTCAGGTACATTGGACGGGTTTCTGAAGTCAAGATCAACTGAGGTAGTGCGTGAGATATCTATAGGAAAATAACCAGGAAAACCGATAGTTATCAGGTAATAACAAATTAAACAAAATGCCGGACAAAATGTGATCTCATATTAAATCTAATGGCGTTTGCATGTGATGTTTAGTTATTGTTAACGTAATGCAGTTCGATTAGGTCTGGGGCCTAAGTGTTCCTCTCTTGACAATGTTACTGTGTGAAGATAAAGTTAAAAAAGCAGTTATATAATAATGTGCTTATGTAATTACGAAGTGGCACTCCACACCCCTCCTGATTTCGGCCTTGGAGCAACGAAATATCTTAAAATCTAGCACATAAATAGAGCACATCAATACAGATATGAATATCAAATCTTATTTTTGTGATCTCGATCGGAGCGATCAGGTTCGTGTTAACGTGTTTAGGGAGGTTTTAATTGTGTGTGCGTGTGTGAGGGTGTGTGTGCGTGAGGGTGTGTTTGGGGGAGGGGGTGGAATCCACTCCAACCCATTTTTGCCTTAGGGTCATCTTGATATCGGCCAATAGAACAAACTGTATAAAGACGCATAATACCTATGTTATTTGAGACGACTGTAACCTTGCAAATGAACTGAGAACCAGATCGTGCAAGACACGGAATAGTATGCCATAAAGCTGTCGATCGGATGCTCGTCATGATAATTTGGACACAGGATTCAAGTCCTCCTCCGTCGGGCTCGTTCAGCGGTCGAATATTTTCGCTTTCCGACGTGCTATACGGAGTAAAAGGATATAAGCCTTATGAAATTTCACTTTTGGGAAAAGGGAGGATTAAGCTTCCACCTACGACGCCTAAACCATATTCAGAGCGACCGCTGACGACATTAAGTCTTGGTCATTCTGTGTAATGTAATGTAATTTTCGGTTTGTTGTAGATCTGGTGTCGATCTCATCGGTGTGACTTGGCTAAGAGGGGGTCGATAGGAGACTTTGAAATACTCAAAATCACTTCATACGTCTTCTCATCTTGTCAGTCGAAGATCAACTATTCGTTTATATTTGTTTCTCTCACTTGAATAAGGAAATGAAAATGACAGTATAGCTTTTTATAAAGACTGATTCTATAGCAAGATGTGGTCTACTAAAATGTAATTCACCATACGAACTTAACCCCTGCGGTTTGGATGTCATATCAATGTGAAAAACAAAATAGTTAATAGTTATTCACATATTTACGATGCTCTATCATAAAAATACCCGTATGCTGTGTCCACTATCAATGATCGATTAATCATTCAAATATCAAAATATTATTAATGGTGCTTTGAACATAGCTGGAGAAGGATTGTTTATTTTGATACAGCATCTTTTTTTCAATTTGACCTAGAGATAGTAAAGAAAACGAGCAACATAGCCTGAAGGAGTCATACAATGTTTCCACAGAAGTCTGGTGATCTGCGTATACATTCAATACTTCGTAATAAAAACACACCGATAAGAGTCATGTTTATGAGGGACAGGACGAATCTGACAAAATATTGAAATGTAAAGTATTCCAATAACTTTACTTTACTTTATTTCTTTTTATATTTTGTCAGGTACTTCTAGTCACTCTCCTGTGTAGAATACTTTATGTCGTTTGAGTTCACTTAAAGTCAAATCTTTATAGTATATGATGGCACTGAGCACATTTGTTCCCATTTATTTATGTGATAAGAAATTTCTGTTTATTACTAAAGATTAAATTCAATTTCATTTTCGTTTCTTAATTGTTTTTGCCCATCAACTTGAAAGGATATAATTATTTGTTATCATAGAAAATACACTATCATTTTATGCGTTGTTGTCATTATTTTGTTAGGTATAGGAAGAGGAGTGTCATTGTTAGCAAAAAGGCTTAAGAAGCAAACCCCTAGCCTATCAGCCCTTGCCTATATACGGGAAACCGGTTTCGCCTGTATAAGCTCGAGTATAGGATAGAATCGAGTATTCAGGAGGTTAATACTTACAATGGTGGGATATACCAGTCTGTGTATGTCATAGGTGATCCATCGGTCCATTGAAAGATACCTCTGTAGTTCCTGTTACCCAAACCTGACAAAGCAATTCAAATTAATTAAACAATTAAATTAAATTATGTATCTTTCGTTCAGAAATGTGTAATCTACTGGTATATATTTTTTAAAACAAATAATGAATCTAAATAGATAAATATAGAAATAATCAATGTTATTTTAACGCATGTTATCAGGGAATTACGACAGAAAGGCTTCAAATACTAAATAAGGTGAGGGAATGACATCAAATTGTCATGGATTGTATTGTGCAATTAGAATATTGAAAACGGACATGTAGTTGCTTATTAAAGCTACAATGATAATTAAAGCACTGATATTATTTCTTGACATGCTTATTCTTTATCTTATCACGACTCTAGTGTTGTTTCATATATATTGGCCTTATACAACATTTTATTGGGCTTCATTATGGGTTAACGTCTGGCATTAACTCTTATTCTGCCGGATTTTGCACCAAACTAGAAAACAAAAAAAGTGATTATAAAATCTTTCCCAAGCTATCAATGTTTCTCATGTTATGACAATTCATCAAAAAATGACGGCTGGATCGACTTCAGAACAATAGAAGCATTTATGCAGACTACACTCTCTGAGGAATATAATACTTATCCACTAAGTGACTCCTCAGCTTTACCACCTGTGCGAGTTTACAAGATGTTGGCAGCTTCGAGTGTATCCATGAAAAATCAGATCAGGATTTCTACCTACCAATATACGTGTCGCTTTCAGTGACAGGCCAATGCGACGTCATCAAATAGTGAATAAATATAGCTTCATCCCTGCTGCGGATACTGACAAGGTGACCGTTTTCAGCAGTAGACTGGCAATGATCTTCAGCAGCCTCCCATGTCAATCTCTCCGAGTATTGTACAAACTGATAGCAGGATCCATTTACATAGTCCCAGTGGCCAGGGCTCGATGCCGTAGAGGGCGGGCAAGAGTGCTCTAAGAATAAACAAGTGTTTTGAAACAATATCTATTATGTCATAAATAAATAAATGTATATACTGATAGAAGGATTCATTTACATGGTCCCAGTGGCCAGGGCTCGATGCCGTAGAGGGCGGGCAAGAGTGCTCTACGAATAAACAAGTGTTTTGAAACGATATCTATTGTTTGATCAATAAATAAATTTGGGTAATTTAAGATAACCCTGTTCACACATCAACATATCTAATTAAACTTTAACCTCTTACATAGTCAGTTGTGCATTCCAGGATGCTCATCTGTTGGCCTATATATTATCAACCTTTAATCGTTTACAGAGTTTCTTGCTTTTGGAAAAATACTGTTAAAATACAAAAATGATATTCGAATGGTATAGCAGATTATCTGGTGTTTTCTAACCTGGATCAGAGTCATTTGAATACGGCTTTTCAAAGAACGCAGCTTCGTATTCAATCATCATTCGTATTCCTTTATGTCCCATGGCATTAATTAAAGCAATCGTGACAGAATTTAGATTGCTCTCTAGATGTTCCCCGGGCGGGTTCTCGCTGCAGAACGTATCAAGTTGTACATCTGCATCAGTATTTTGTTCGTAAATGGTCACACTCTGATCGGGGCAATCGGATGAAAAGAAGAAGTCTGTGAAGCGAAGACGAACATAGGAATTGTCTGGAGTTGTTATACGCCATGTACATATCTTGACACCCACGGTCAGCATTGGGTAGTTAGGTGATATGATGATCCCAGAACTTCCACCACACTCGTTTAAGCTGGGTGATGAACATTGGTCCAAACTGCTCTCAAAACATCCGGGTTTATCTAAATATTTTGGAAAATAGAATGGAAAATGAATACTGAGGAATGATCATGTCTTGCATTTGGACTTCACATCTCATGAACTTTGATAAGCAAATATAAAGTGCATATAAACATTGGAATGTGTATGCATCCGACCAATGATATCTATTCTAGGTGTATACAAGTTTTAATAATAATCAACAAACCCACTTGAAGTCAAATGTTCAAGGCGCATCAGTGCAAAAGAGGAAATCACATATAACACTTTTATACAAAAGTACAACATGGGTAGGATATAACATCAAGCAAAGGCCATTTCCATGTCACCATAATGTTTACAAATCATTATATGGGACACACGTTGGGGTCATTATTGTGTGAGGCAGAAGTGGTTCTAGGGTGGCTTTAAGGAGAGGGTGTGCTCAAATTCCCCAATTTTGTGTAAAGCCCATGTAATGAATGATTGCTAGAACGCCCAACTCCCCTAAAACACCCCTCCACTCAAACGAAAATCTAGAATCGCTCCTGTTGTTAGGTGAGAAAAAACCTCCTAAGAAGAGTTTTTGATGGACCAACATTTCCTGAGATCAGAAAAAAATTAGTGATGCCTTACCAATGAAAGTTACATTCGCTTGAAACCCTTCAGAGATCTTAGTGATGCCTTACCAATGAAAGTTACATTCGCTTGAAACCCTTCAGAGATCTTAGTGATGCCTTACCAATGAAAGTTGCATTCGCTTGAAACCCTTTAGAGATCTTAGTGATGCCTTACCAATGAAAGTTACATTCGCTTGAAACCCTTCAGAGATCTTAGTGATGCCTTACCAATGAAAGTTACATTCGCTTGAAAGCCTTCAAAGATCTTAGTGATGCCTTACCAATGAAAGTTACATTCGCTTGAAACCCTTCAGAGATCTTAATGATACCTTACCAATGAAAGTTACATTCGCTTGAAACCCTTCAGAGATCTTAGTGATACCTTACCAATGAAAGTTACATTCGCTTGAAACCCTTCAGAGATTTTAGTGATGCCTTACCAATGAAAGTTACATTCGCTTGAAACCCTTCAGAGATCTTAGTGATGCCTTACCAATGAAAGTTACATTCGCTTGAAACCCTTCAGAGATCTTAGTGATGCCTTACCAATGAAAGTTACATTCGCTTGAAACCCTTCAGAGATCTTAGTGATGCCTTACCAATGAAAGTTACATTCGCTTGAAACCCTTCAGAGATCTTAGTGATGCCTTACCAATGAAAGTTACATTCGCTTGAAACCCTTCGGAGATCTTTGTCAAACCGAGAACAAGACGAACATTCACTTGACTGGTATTGGTGATAAAGAGTGGTGGGAAGGCTTCACACTGCCTCTCAATCGGGTATAACCATTCATCTGATTGAATCCCTACACTGTCACTGCACTGGTCTCCACTTGCTCCTACGTTGATCTAAACAACAAAACATTGAGACAGATGCTAGTGACGGATGTGGAGACTACAATAGTGACAAATGCATGATAATTACAATCTGCAAACAAGAATAGGGAATAATTGTTTCACGCGGCTACAAGCGATTGTTTTTGTGTTTATATTCGCTTTCACTTTTACAAAATGTCCCCTAAATAATATAAACGACACCAAAACGGTCATATAGCTTATGGCATTCGATGAATGCTGTTTAAAACTTAAAACACTATTTTGATGAAATTCGATCACTGACACAGAGTGTAAGGGAAATACAAATTTATCATTTTTATTCCAATGTTCAATTTTTAATTCTAAGAGATAAAATGGTACAGGTATTTTCAGAAGAAAACTGAACTATTGGAATTTGATTATGAATTTGATTATGAATTTGATAATGAATTAGATTATGAATTTTGATTATGAATTTGATTATGAATTTGATTATGAATTTGATTATGATCTTGATTATGAATTTAATTATGAATTTGATTATGATCTTGTATTATTGAAAGGGCAATCCGACCATTGTTACACCTTCATGTGTAAGGAAGCATACAGATAAGAGAAACAGAATGGCGAAAGTTTGAAATAAATCGGACCAAAATTAAGGGAGTTATGAATGTTTGATCTTTCCGTTTATCATGCCCAAATATCATTATTTTCGGTTATCCTTCTAAATGCCTATTCCATTATATTAGAGATAACATATTATATAGGTCCTTTAAAGATTAAACAAATCTTTTAAATACTCTATATATTTACATTTTTCAGTCATTTTATGTGTTAGAATAAATGAGAATTGTCCAGCACTACATCACAGTGAAATTACAGATTCAGCCAATTTGAAGTGTCCATACTTTTAGTGATTCCAAAATTACATAACTTTTGTTTAACTTTTTGCCAGAATCATTCAAACTTTCCCCAGTCCGTTTCTCTGATTTTTTTTATTTTAGAGAAGTTGTCTACTTAGGTTTGATTTTTCTTTAATCATGACAGAGAATTTATCATTGAACATTTGCTACGTAATATTGCAAAGCACAACTGACACATATTTATATATAGATGTAATAATGTTACCCTGTAGTCAGTAAATTCGATGGCGATGTATTTATCAGGTGGTGCTGATATTTGCACAGAACATTCACTGAATGGTGAAAAGATGGAGGGGAAGGGAGCTGTTTCTAAGACGCCATCTTGCCAACCGCCGTACACCAGAGTACTTTCCCCACATCCCGTAACGCACTGATCTCTTGAGCAATCTTCAAAACAGAAAAATAAAATACATGTTTCTTTGAAATCTTGTAAAAATTAGCACTTATAATACATATTATTTCATTTCATACATATTTCCTGTCAAACATTCTCCACCCAACTTTCATTTAAATCAATGTTTATCATATTCAATGGTTTAAACAAAAATTGAAATCAGAAACGAAACTAGATGGATATTCGACTGCGTGCAGTCGAAAATGATGCCTCCGTCATAGAGCGATTTTACAAACCAAACCAGAAGTAATCTAAAATATTCAAATTTGATTGTAATTCATGAACAGGTTCTCAGAATATCGTAATTGCCAGCTATTCATTAACATTATATTCATATACAGTTTTGAATGGGCTTTTCGAGTCTTGAGGTTTTTTTTCTTTTTTCCATCTGATTATTTAAAGGCAGGGTATTTCACCGGCATCAATACCATTGCTGTAATACATTTTAAATTGCGCCATCTTTCAGTAACAGTGTACACAGTGCTTTTTCCAGTAGACCCAAGCATCACCACGCGCTCGTAATCAGTTGGTGATGCATTGTGGGACAAAGCTGTCGACACATCAAGACATGAGATGGCAGTGTATATAAATCTGAAGTAGTGTTACCCTGCCTATAAGATAAGGGAATGGGCCTTTCAGTCTTCATGCATGGATCCATCACTATAAGGGAATGGGCCTTTCAGTCTTCATGCATGGATCCATCACTAGAATGGGCCTTTCAGTCTTCATGCATGGATCCATCACTAGATAAGGGAATGGGCCTTTCAGTCTTCATGCATGGATCCATCACTATAAGGGAATGGGCCTTTCAGTCTTCATGCATGGATCCATCACTATAAGGGAATGGGCCTTTCAGTCTTCATGCAGGGATCCATCACTAGGCCTATAACATAAGGGAAAGGGCCTTTCAGTCTTCATGCATGGATCCATCACTAGGCCTATAAGATAAGGGAATGGGCCTTTCAGTCTTCATGCATGGGTCCATCACTAGGCCTATAAGATAAGGGAATGGGCCTTTCAGTCTTCATGCATGGATCCATCACTAGGCCTATAAGATAAGGGAATGGGCCTTTCAGTCTTCATGCATGGATCCATCACTAGGCCTAAACAATAAGGGAATGGGCCTTTCAGTCTTCGTGCATGGATCCATCACTAGGCCTAAACAATAAGGGAATGGGCCTTTCAGTCTTCATGCATGGATCCATCACTAGGCCTATAAGATAAGGGAATGGGCCTTTCAGTCTTCATGCATGGATCCATCACTAGGAATGGGCCTTTCAGTCTTCATGCATGGATCCATCACTAGGCCTAAACAAATGAAAGATAAGGGAATGGGCCTTTCAGTCTTCATGCATGGATCCATCACTAGGGGAATGGGCCTTTCAGTCTTCATGCATGGATCCATCACTAGGCCTAAACAAATGAAATATGTTGTATTGCCCTTTGTGACCGACCACAAAATCTTGAAATCTACGGTCGGCTTTAAAAAAAAAAAAAAAAATACCGTTTTTTTGAAGAAAAAATGTATTAAAGCATTCAAAACTGGGAAATATCAGCCCAAAGAGGGAGGGAAAAAAAAGATCTCCGACCGACCAACCCATGTTTTGGCACCTAAAGGGCAATACATCTTTTGTTTAAGGCACTATGTTACAGAGACGTCCTAATACACCTACCAACACTCTCGTAGTATAAGCTAAATCCCAGTGGTTCCATGGTAGCTTGGAGAGGTCCGATCGTTAAGTCGAGTATGATGGGAGTTGGCATGATGATACGGAATGGTGGTAGATTGCCACATACCTCACGGAAGCTGTATCTCTGAGGGTCATAGATAGCAAGTCTGTCCATACAGCCGTTACCTTGGTTACTGTTGATAAAGGTTCGCAGATTCATGTATTTGATATCTAACCTACGAGGGACAGAAAAGAGAGGGAGAGAGGGAGAGAGAGTTCTAATAATATAATAGGGCTCTAGGACAATTACCCCATGAACAATCACCCCCGGCCAATTACCAGACGGACAATTATCCCCAAGGACAATTACCCCCGGGTTTTTTTTGCTTTGATTAAAACCAACTTATTATCAGGGTAGACAGGGTAGACTTCCCCTTTAATGAAAGGGGGCGTAATTTTCGGAGAGGGGGGGGTGTAATTGTTCTAGGGGTTAATTATCAGGGTGGGTTGTCCTCGGAGGGGGTGGTTGTTCTTAGGGGGTAATTGTCCTGGGGTTATTGCACGTGGGTGTAGTTTTCCGGGGTGATTTTCCGGGGGGTGATTGTTCAGGGGGTTATTGTCTTGATACGATATAATATGTACACTGTCGCTCATAAAGGTGGAATATTTTTTTTTCATTCCAATTTATGGAATTATTTTAAAAATAATTTAAAAATAATAGATCTAGATAATAGTATAAATTCTCAGATTTTATTGAATAATAATTTGCCAATGTTTGTTTTGCGTGACTGCTAAAACATGTGTATGCTACTACGCTTATCAACTAGGGGACCTATGCCCTAAGTCATTAATGACATTAATGAGGATTAATGCCCCACAAAAGGGCACTAATATAGCACATCGACACGGTTTTGATCCTGGGGCCTCACAGTTACGAGGCCATTGCTTTGTCACTGAACCATGACTGTACGCAGCGGGGGCTAGGGTAGGGGGCAGTTTCCATAAATTAAAAATAACACAGAAAATGCAATACATTTTCAATAATTTATTGCATTTAATCCCGGTGCCTAACATAACAAAACAAATTGTGTGCCCATGCCTTGAGCCATAATGCATGGCCGTCCAGAGAATTTGTTTATGTTGGGGACCGGGGTAAAATGCAATAAATTATTGAAAATTTATTGCATTTTTTTAATTTTTTTTTATTTATAGAAACTGCCCCCTACCCTAGCCCCCGCTGCGTACAGTCATGGTTCAGTGAAAAAAACAATGGCCTCGTAACTGTGAGGCCCCAGGATCAAAACCGTGTCGATGTGCTATATTAGTGCCCTTTTGTGGGGCATTAATCCTCATTACTGTCATTTATGACTTGAGAGCGTAGGTCCCCTTGTTAATAAGCATAGTAGCATACACATGCTTTAGCAGTTCCGCAAAACACACATTGGCAAGTTATTATTCAATAAAATCTGAGAATGTATACTATTATCTATATCTATTATTTATAAACAATTAAAAAAAAAAATCCATTAATTGTGGAAAATCTAAAATATTCCACCTTTATGAGCGACAGTGTATGTAGCCAAATAACATGTACTACATACGGTCCAAAGGGGAACATCTAGCATTCGATTCCTCTAAATACTTGATTTTCAAAGAAAGACTTCATTCACCCAACCAAACAGGAACAAAAGTATTACTCAATTAATTCAAACAAATTTGGCATATTGGTAAAAAATACATGTGCAACTTATCTACTGTTAAAACAAACTTAATGTTTTTAACGCAAATAACACACTCAAAAACAAAAAACACGTATATAATGCATGATGTTTTGCATATAAAATAAATAGGTTAAAACTAAATTGTTTACCATCTCGGACCCCCCAATTAAGGATTAAAAAAAAAATCATATGAACTTCATTGTTCAGAAGACTGCTTTGGAAGTCTTGAATAAATTGATGCGGTAAAGGGCAGTACCAAAACAAATGTGAAATACTTTCAACCGAGGATAAGAAAAATGTACATGAATAAGAATACTCCAAGCCCATAGTATGAAGATATTTGTTGACCCCAATATTATTCGATGAAATATTCTGAACCCAAAATAACGTTATTTTGCGGAAAGGCAAGATTTGAAAGCCATAATATAATACATGACTTTCATGGCAAACTTTCTCGATGTGTTGTATAATTATACCCTCTTCTGCTGTAGAAAAATAAGGAAGAAACTACATTTTTGTATAGTCTTTTGACTTTTTTGGCCTATATCATATTGTAGTGAAGATAATGCTGCGGGTAAATACAATTGAAGGGCTCAATAGCATAGTGGACGTAAAATATATAATGTTAAAGCCCCACTGCACTAATTATAGCTACTTGCGCCCTCTATATAGAAAACAATGCCTAATCGGTGACCATTGGTCCCCAATGATCCCCTTTTCTTATGTTGTTTTTTTCCAAAGAAAATTTGTATTCAATCATTCTTCAGCAAGAACAAAACAGTAGACTTGAACAAAAGTACATGTTGTGACATAATGGTAAAACAGTGTTACATCAATTGCACATGCCTCCATGTATCTAGTAATATAACACATTTATTGCGTTTGATAGAAAGAACCCGCTCAACTTCATAAACACGTTTAAGCATCTTCTTAAAAGAATTCAAAGATAACTGTTCCTTTTGCATTTCGCAGAGAATGAATAGTATTTTGCATATAAAATGACAAAATTAAAGATAGGCATTTTTGTTCAAAAGCACTTCATTGTTTAGAATAGAGCTTTGGAAGTCTTGAATGAATATTATTGATGCGTAACAGGGCATTCCCAAAACAAGTGTGAAATACTTTCAACGGAGGATAAACAAGATGTACATAAATTAGAATATATAGCTATGCCAATAATGTGAAGATATTTGTTGGCCCCTAGTTTTCGATGTAAAATTCTGAACTGAAACTAACGAAGTTTCGTAGAAAGGCAACATTTTAAAGGAATAGTGTAAAGTTTTTCCAGTCTTGAACATGTTCAGTTAAAATTGTAGCCCATTTCTTTTCCGAAATCGGAACTTTAAGGTTCTTTTTAACATAAATTTGATGAACATATTTGCATACTTTGAAAACCTTCTTTAAGTTATGCAATAACTCTTCTTGGGGTGTCTTGCTTTCAGCTTGGTGCTGTGCATGTAGGATACCATTTTTCCATTCTTTTAGAAGTGCAGAGATTAATGAGTAGTAGTCAAGAAAAGGACATTGAACTTCGTATTTTTGAATAATGTTATATGTGAATAAAATTTACCATGCTCATCCAATTAATGTCTTATACGAGTGATTCCAATATCTATCCAATTGTGCTTAAATACAAGATTACCACCTATTTTAATTAGAGAGTTATTCCGCAACACTTGATCTTGAATGTTTACATCTGTCAATCTAGGATTTTAGGGGAAAATGTCAAGCAAGTAAAGTTTCACGTATAAAGTGGTTCCTTACATTGAATATTTTGGGGTCATTAAACTTTAAATTGCACAACCAAAACAAATCACCCGAGATTTTCATTTACCTGTATTTTCTACATCAATCAATCGTTTTACCCTTGCAGTTTTCAATCCTTTAATAACTGAAGGAAGATGTAACATTTTTAATCCACCTTGATTATAATCTCCAATAATTGTACGACGGTTAATCTTATCTGGTTTTCCCCTCCATATAAAGGAGTACATTAAAGAAGCTATTTCGTAGAAAAATTCTTCTGGTGGCTGTGGGAGAACGGATAAAAGATATACTAATTGAGAAAGGCCTAGCGACTTTAATACAGTGATTTTCCCTATAGGTGTTAAATTTCTCATATTCCATATTCTCAAAATGTTTTTAAATGTTTGTAATTTTGGAGGAAATTTAATTCAAATATATCATCAAGATTAATAAAAAAATACACTCCTAGCAGTCTATAGGGTCCATTGGAATATCTAAGTCCGGACAAAGATATGTCGGGAGGGTGGGCATTGTAGTACCCAAGAGCTACTATTTCCGATTTGTTCCGGTTAATGCATAGTCCCGAAAAAAAACTTTAAATTAGTCCAAGATATACATAATAATTTTAAGCGAAGCGGCGTCGTTTAAAGAAAACGTTGTGTCATCAGCATATGATAACATCATTATCTCTCCTTATTCATATACTCATTATTTCATTACAAATTATATACAGAAGGGGGCCTAGAGGGCAGCCTTGTCTTACACCACATGTAATTGGAAAAAAATTAGAAGCATGCCCGCTGTTCAACACACATTAATAAATAATAAATTTTCACCCAGGATATTAAATCTTCCCCAAAATTGAAATATTTCAAAGCTTGAAACATAAAGGACCATTCTAATTTATCGAAAGCCTTTTCAATATCAACCATTAACATAAAACCGGGAATATCGTGTTCATTTGTATATTCAATCATGTCTAAAGCAAAACGAATGTTCTCTCTAATGTACCGACCATGTAAAAAAAAACCTGTTTGGTCACTACTAATCATACTCGATAAGACTTTCCGTAGTCTCAGAGCTAAACTTTTAGCGAGAAGTTTGTAATCCGTGTAATCTGTGTTTTCTACGTTAATTGAGGGCTGATTTGATGAGATAACCACCTGTCAGTGATCATGCAGGTTTAATCCCTCCTGACCAAAGGGGTGCAGTTGGGCATTACGATAAAGGAGGTAACGATAAACAAATATCCAACCTTATTTGCAAGTCACGTGTTCCGGAGATGAATATAGTCATCTTTCTTCCTGTATAATACCACGGGGCGAATGCTCGTAACTCGATGTACCCATAGGATACATTCAGAGCATAATAATCCAAGCCTTCGTCCAACAGATCTTGAATCCTGGTGTTAGACACGCCTGGTTACGAACGAAACACATGCAAATTACGGTTTATTTCTCTATCAAAATCTGTTCAAAATACGATAAAATTAAGGCATTACGTAAAAAGAGAACAATCTGAAGGGGCGATGATAGTTTTTAAAGCAAAATGAATTGAGAATGGTAAAAGGTATATTTGTCATTTTACTAAAACAGGAAAACGGTATTCGACAACCCCTAGCACTAATTTTGTTTTGGCCCTCGAAAATTTGAAAAATCGCACCCCCCCCTTTTGAGCGCCAGGGGAGGGGGCCCCATCTCCAAAAAAAGGTAAAATTAACGTTTTTTCCCAGGGGTGGGGGCCCTTCTGGATCCGCCAGTGCACCATTACTATCACCATCGTTATCATCATCACAATCATTATAATCATCACCATCATCACCATCATCACTATCACCATCATTATCATCAACATCATCATCACTATCATCATCGTTATTATCATCACCATCATAACTATCACCATCATTATCATCATCATCACTATAACCACCAATTATCATCATCACCATCATCACCATCACCATCGTTATCATCATCACCATCATTACAATCATCACCATCATTACCGTCATCACCATCATCACTTTCACCATCATCATCATCACCATCATCAATATCACCATCATTATCATCATCATCATCACCATCACCATCATCATCACCATCATCACCATCATCATCACCATCATCATCACCATCATCACCATCATCATCATCACCATCATCACCATCACTATCGCCATCATTATCATCATCATCATCATCATCCGTGACACCATCATTATCATCATCATCATTATCATCACCCCTATCACCATCATCATCATCATCATCACCATCATTTTCTTCATCACTATAACCGGCATTATCATCATCATCATCATCACCATAATTATCACCATTACCATGATCATCATCACCATCATTATCACCATAATTATCACCATTAACATCATAACCATCATCACCATCATTATAACCGTCATTATCATCATCACCATCATCAACATCAGTATCATTATCATCATCATCACCATCATTATCACCATAATTATCACCATTACCATCATCATCATCCTCACTACCAATATCGCCATCATCATCATCATCATCATCATCACCATCATCACCATCACCATTACCATCATCATCATCCTCACTACCAATATCGCCATCATCATCATCATCATCATCACCACCATCACCATCATCATCACCATCATCACCATCATCATCACCATCATCATCACCATCATCACCATCATCATCACCATCATCATCACCATCATCATCATCATCATCACCATAGGATGGTTTGTTGACACTCCGTTATCGTCTGTCTCCTAGATTGTTTAACAGTCTGTATATATATGTAAATCAATTTTTCTTGTGATGACCCCGCTATTAGGCCCGCTGCACACTAGATGATATAAGTTTGAAACATTATCGGCACAAAAATTAAGCATCTGATTTTAATACGTGCATACTCAATTAGGTCTAAACCATAATGCGCTTTTCACAATGCGTTGATTTTTGTATACGATATCATTCAGACACAGCACTCCAAATGATCCGCTAATCACTGACGCAATCTTATGTCAATGAAATGAGGGCTTGGCTATTATGCAACTCACTTTTGATACACACATAATCCAGCGTCTCGTTACAGGTTGTAATCCATGCTGAAACATTGCCAGCTCGTGACGCATTAGTGGCGTAACAGACGGGGGTGACGCCCACTATGGCGGAGTCGAGGGATGCTTTATGCGGTTCCACCCACAAAATACTCTCCGTAATGTTGAAAACATCCTACGAAGATGAAATAAACCGATAACACAATTTGTTGTTGGTCTTGTCTCGTCTGCGGCTTTGAGTGAGATTGAAGGGCAATCCAAAGCTTTCTAACAAGAGAAGACCAACAAAAGCACCCACACTAGGCACGACGACCACCACAACATATAGCAACATCAAAGAAGTAGTTTGGTGAAAGCCTGAACAATGATATTTAGAGAATTTACCAAGAAAGTTATTGATGTTTGAGTGCCGAGATAATTATGTAGAATTGGTCACATTAGAATGTGACGCGGACAATTGACCCGTTTTAATTGGTCCTGTCAAAAGTTCCTATTTTTCTGTCAAACATCGTTTTCTTTGGGCATGTACTAACATATATATTACTATAGATCGTCTATTAGAATAATATTAAGGGGTGTATCAAAATAAAGATATATTAATACCTAATTAACATACTGATATTCAGACAGATAACATCTAGAGGCTGGTCATTTTATTGACATAGATACCGTTGCTGTCATGTATTTTCGATTGCGCCATCTTTCTGTGAAGGTTTACATAGAGCGATTTCCGTCATCAGTTGCATGATGGGACATGGATATCGACACATTTTGATATCATATAAGCATAATACCCTGCCTTTAACGAGGGGGGATGGGGTCTCGTCCGCCACACCCCTTTATTCACACCCCTTTATTCACACCCTAGGAGACAATGCTAGATAGGGCCTCACCTGTAGACGGATCACTTCTGAGGGAGTTGGTAGTCTTCCGTAAAGTAGCTCACATGTATTCCTAGCCTCCTCATTCGTTCCTTTCAACAGAGAGGGTAGCATACATGTACCAGATCCAATGCTTACCCATCTTTGATATTTACGATCAAAGGAATTTATACATTCATCTGAAAAGAAATTGATAATAGTAATAATAATGATAATAATAATAATATTAATAAATAATAATAATAATAATAATAATAATAATGATACGGTAATAATAACAATAATAACAATAATAATAATAATAATTATCATGATAATATGAATGATAATAAGAATTATAATGCTATTGATAATGATAATAATCATAATATTAATAATGATAATAACATTGTTAAGGAAAGAGAGACACGTCAAATGTCTTACAAGCCGATCGCCTTTCTGATTATCAAGATATTTATGATTGGAAATCAAAACCAAATTTTGCGTTTTCCTAACGTTTTTCATAACACTGCAGTCTATTGGGGAAAACGAGTATGGTAAAATCGGTCACTCAATTCTTTTCTTTTTTGAAGCACTTCTTGATCATTTGTTTAGGGATTCAATATTACACCATATCACATACACTGATAACACGTAGGGCCGTGCATCTCAGATTTAACATTGTTAAAGGGATAGTTGAGTTCTGTTGCAGAGGGCGCTACACAAAATAATTGTTTTGTGAGATAATGAAAAACTGAGTGTCAAATTTGAAAGAACATACAATTTAAATGACAAAATCATCTTCTTTTGATTAAAATCGGTTCAGAGACGGCTGAAATATCCATAAATATAACGATTTCTAATACTTGTGTACCACCACAAATATTCGATAATTTGAAAAACCGTTAAAAAAACGAAATAGTGGCTTTTACGTCGTATTTCAGCCAATGCCGATGTTGGCTTTTTTTTATGGCATTTTCGTGTTGGTTATATTACGCACAACCAGCCGGCCCATGTATTGTTATTTTTGATCAAATAATTAATTTACGGTCACCGTATTTTTTTTACCTTTATAGCAATTTTAGGTTCTAAAAGGGCACTAGAAAATAATGTCATAGATAAGAATAAGAGCAATAGCCATGCACTTTGAAGGCACTTGCGGTCTGAAAACAGAACTCAACTATCCATTTAAATAATGCCTTCAATACTGTTCTTCCTGAAGACCCTTCAATCATATCTTTACTCAGCTATATGTTTCAGGTATATTTACATTTACCCGGTAACATTAATAAAATGGTATGTCTGTGAGAAAATTGAAATAAATAGGCGTTGTATTTGATGGTTGCAAGTATTCATGGACTTGAACCCTCGTCCTTTGCATCCCCATTCAATCACTGCGTTTAAACCCCCTTTGACAACCCCCTCCTTTTCATGCATCTATTAAATCCCCACTGCACTACTTATAGCTACTTGCGCCCTCTATATAGCAAACAATGCCTAATCGGTGACCATGTTGCCTTTTTCTTATGTTAATTGAGAACTGATTTGATGAGATAACCACATGTCACGAGCTTTAACCTCATTAATCTAGTCAAATAATCCTAAATGGGAGTCTTGATCCTCACGTTAAGGATCAGTGTCTGTTTTGAACAAGAAGGGGGTGAAGTCCACGTAAAATAATATGATGTAACACCTTTCTAGCTACAAACAGATCTAGACGCACTGATCAATAGAAGGGACCATTGTCAGGTATGTATACAGTTATGATTTCATATGATACATTCAACATACCTTCACAATCAGATTCTCCTTCAAGTCTATAGCCATCATCACATGAACAGTGATATCCACCAACGTCATTTACACAGGCTTGTATGCAGTTGTGCTGTGGTACCAAACACTCATTTAAATCTGTGTATTCGATGATCAAAGAATACGATACAAAGAGACACTTAAGTATACAATGGTTTGATACATAAGTGTTAATGTAATTTCCTCCCATCATCTATTCTCGAAATTGACAACCTGGACCACTTCAAAGCTTCACTCAAAAACTCACATCTTTCTTTAGTCATTTAAATGTTAATTTTATTGGAGGAGCTCGCAACTTTGAATGTTTTTTCAAACAGATATATGGCGCCATGCAAATGCTGTTCATCATCATCATCATCATCATCTTCTACCTTTTACAGAATTATAAGTAAATTAGAACAAGCTAAATAATAGGATGAAATATAAAATAGGGTATTTGTTAAAGAGCATCTAATTGGCTAAGAAGCTATCACGTGACTCTCAAAATTTTGTCACGTTACGAGCGAGCAATATAACAACTATTTTGCACAGTAAAACGCGTACAAAAGCGAATTGGACTGCTCACCTCTCGTCCCTGACTGCGTATACCCATCATTTGCATTTAGTCCGGCAGCCAAATCCAGATTATTGGCCTAACCTTGTTTTAGGGTCTATAGTTTTTTTTTCAATGGATTATGATTGCCTAAACCTTCTATTTGAAGAATCCGATTGCTGACACTCTGTCAGCCTTGAGCAATTTAAGATATGTGACGTCATACAAAATGGCCGCCAAAGTACATGATTTTTCTCTAAAATGTATAATAAATATATAATAGGGCTTTTTCTACAATTTTGGGCAGCCAAATGTCTGTATCTCTCTAGGACCATCACTAAAAATTGTTTCGTGATGTTGCACGGCCATAGATGACAAGCTAATTTGCATATTTTGAAATAGCGCCCTCTATAAATATATTAATTTTGCATAAAAATAGGTGTGCCAGCCAAATGCCAATTTCTTATTTCTCAATGGATTATGACTGCCTAAACCTTCTATTTGAAGAATCCGATTGCTGACACTCTGTCAGCCTTGAGCAATTTAAGATATGTGACGTCATACAAAATGGCCGCCAAAGTACATGATTTTTCTCTAAAAATGTATAATAAATATAAAACAAGGATTTTTCTACAATTTTGGGCTGCCAAATGTCTGTATCTCTCTAGGACCATCGCTAAAAATTGTTTCGTGATGTTGCACGGCCATAGATGACAAGCTAATTTGCATATTTTGAAATAGCGCCCTCTATAAATATATTAATTTTGCATAAAAATAGGTGTGCCAGCCAAATGCCAATTTCTTAGATCTACGTGACGTTAAACACATATTATATGCTTCGTATGCATGAAATAATTACGATTGTGCTGCATTTATCTTACATATTTTTGGGTCTAAATTAAGATACATGTAAAGAAACCAAGATCTACAAGAGAATCAGTGAGAAGTGATTTTACGGTACATTATTGTTCCATTCATAGGCTTTATTTAGACCAGCATTGATCCAGCGTCAGTGAATGATGATAAAGCATTTGGCATCGGTACCAGACAGATGCATGAGTTTTAACAGAAGTTACCTGGTGGATTCTATGACACAATTTCCAAGAAAGTCTACAACGGGTACCTGACAGAAATTGTCAGCCCAGACACCAACTGTAAACCAAAGTGTTTCTGGAGTTTCATAAACGGCAAGCGATGCGATGCTTCAGGGTTGGCTCCATTGAAATAATCTAATGGAATGACTTACTCAGATAGCCTCTCAAAGGCGAACATTCTAAGTAATCATCCATCTTCAACTGCAATGAAGATATGACTAGTCTGAGAGACAAAGGACGAAGCCCCTACCCAACCATGGATCACATTACTATCTCGCCACCATGTGTTCTGAAGATCCTGTCTGAGCTTGATGTTCATAAAGCCACTGGTCCTGACCAAATCCCAGCCAGACTTCTGACCACCAAACTGACACCTGTGTTCCCTCTATTCTTCCAAGCCTCCTTTAACCAGAGCGTGCATACCTGATAAATGGAAGATGGCTATATATATTGATCCCATCTTCAAGAAAGGTGACCGTAGCAAGCCAGAGAACTACAAAGCTGTCTCTCGGACGTCAGTAACCTGTGAAGTACTGGAGCACATCGTTCTTAGCAGCAACATGAACCACCTTGAAAGCCACAACATCTTGTCTGATGCACAACATGGCTTTCGAAAGAAGCGATCCTGCGTCTCACAGCTTGTCCTTGCTGTCCTGGACCTTGCCAAAGGCATCAATGCTAGAGACCAATTGGACATGACACTCCTTGGTTTCTCCAAATCATTTGACAAGGTTCCCCATGGAAGGCTAGCTGTTACACAAGCTCCAATTCTATGGAATCTGGGAACCCACACATGCTTGGTTTCTGGCTTCCTGAGTTACAGGACCCAGCAGGTGTTACTGGAAGGACCCATCTCCAACACCAGCCAAGTAACATCTGGCATCCCGCAAGGCAGCGTTATCGGCCAGATGCTGTTTCTCCTCTTCCTCAATGATCTGCCACCGTACCTCTCCCCAAACCCAACAGTCAGGCTCTTTGCTGACGATAGCATGCTATACAGCAGCATCAAGACATAGGAACACGCCTAACGTTTCCAAGAGGATCTTGACTCACTGCAACGCTGGGAGCGTGATTGGCTGATGGAATTCATCCCACATAAATGTCAGGTTCTACATGTCACCAATAAACGCAAATCCATCATCAAATTCACGGACAGACCCTAGATGACAAAAATATAGCAAAGTATCGAGGTGTTGAGTCACAGAAAAACCTCAGCTGGAACCCACATATCAACATTATCAGCAAATACTCCAACTCCACCCGTGCCTTTCTTCAAAGAAATATCCAACCATGTCCTAGAAAAGTTAAATAATTGTGCTACGATACTCGCCTTCAACCAATCATGGAGTATGCCATCATCATAATTATATGGGACCCTAACACTCAAACAATTAGCAATCATCAAGAAGCTTGAAATGGGTCAACGGCGCTATGTCCGCTCCTTCTGCAATGACTACTGCAGGACAAGCAAAGTAGAAGCCATCCTGAACCAGCTCAAGTGGCCAACATTACAAGAACGCAGGGTACAGGCTCAGGTGGTGATGATCTTTCGCATCAACAACCCGCTGAAAGACTTTCCACATACTTTCCTCACTCCATCAACATCCCTGCACAGAGGGCATTCCAAGAAGATAATTGTTCATTTTGCCTGAATGCTTGTCTAAAAGAGGAGCTTCTTCCCGGATACAATAAGACTCTGGAACTCCCTCCTTTTGAACACCGTCAATAATTGTACCTCTTTTTAACTGCTTCAAGCAAGAGTTTCTTGCTGTGCAGCTCCTGCTAAAACAGTCAAATCCTAGAGAGGCAGGTCCTGTTGCAGTTTCTGCAGACAAATTTCATGTGTGGCTGTGCTGTTGAAGCCGTGGCTAACTGCCGTCTTTGTTGCCTTTTCTCCTCCCACTGTTCTTCTCTCTTCTGATCACTCCTCTGTATACATGTCTTCACAGCGCATCTCCATTTGGGGCAGTCTGAAGCATAGGCTTCCCGTTTTGTAGGGTTGATTTCACTGGCCTCCATATCCCTAACAGTCCTGGTTCTGGTCGCTAACTTTCCCTACAAGATGTCTTTTGAAATGCGGCCGTCTTCCATACGACTGACATGACCAAGCCATCTCAGCCGTCGTTGTGATAGAAGAGCGTAGATTGTCATCATCCCTCCTTTTTGAGGACATCCTTGTTTGGAATGTGGTCCTGCCATTTGATGCCTAGGATTCGCCTCAAGTAGCGGAAATGGAAAACATTCAAACGGCGCTCCTGACTTGCATACAGGGTTCACGACTCACTGCCATACAGGAGAGTGCTGAGCACATAGGCCTGGTAGATCTTCATTTTCGTGTTGGTGGTTTATAGTAAAGTGTTCTTCCAGGCCTGCTTTGAGTGTCTAGCAATCTTGGTTGCTGCCTTGCCAATGTGAACGTTGAGCTCGAGATCAAGGGAGAGGTTGCTTAATACATGGAGCCGAGGTAGGTGAAGTTTTCAACCACTTGGAGGGTGTAGTTTAATTAAAATTGGAGGATTCAAAAGTCTATGACACCAAGTTGATCTACTCTTAGACTAGAGTAATAGGACTGCAGGCAAGTTGAAGATATGTCAATATCAAGAATATTTTGTCATGAAAGCTTTCACCAGGTCAGAGGCGAACTTGAAGAATTTGACAAAGGTTGACGTGTCACTTGAGCAACCTTGTACAGCCCGTTTGATGGTTGTGCTCTACTCTGGATTAAAATCTGATGATCTTTGGTTGGTGTGCCACCAGGGTTTCTAGAAGTCATGACGAATCGAGAGTCATCCAAAAGAGTCTTCCTTCCCACCTCACTGCTTCCCTCCCAGAAACTGCGTGATTCTGCAGAATGATGAGGTGTTCAGAAATAGGCAAAAGCACAAGCTGGTCATTACCGGTCAAGATGAGGTATCTGTTGAAGTGATACCAGGCAGCGATGTCATGCCAAGGGAAGATCTTTCCATAACACATGAAGAAGCAGACAACATCATAGTACAGCAAGCGATTCAAATTGCTGCTAATGAGAAAAGGTATGTTAGGGTCCTGGCTGTTAGGGTTAGGGTCCATCATTATCTACATGAATAACTTAGAACGCCAATGATCATGGCGTCATCAAAGAGCGAGCTGTTATTGACATTCCTGCCACTGTACACAAGTTAGAAGATATCATTCCATCGATGTTGGCAGGACATGCGTTGAGGGGATGCGACACTATTTGGGCATACTTTGGGATTGAAAAGGGTACATGCATTGCGGAAAGTGATGAAGCAGAAGATTTGACTCCCTTTGGACTCAGTTGGCAAGAGAGCTCATCTGCAAACATGTGTGTGGAAGCACGCCTTGCAGTCACGACCCACATCATTGGATCCTACAAAGTATGGCTATGCAAAAGAAGAGGAAACCAAATCCCTGATCCCTGTCACAGTACTTACAAATTTACAACTCGCACCGGACAACATATTAAGGTTAATACGGTGCACTTCTTTGTGCGAGTGGAAGCTTATGTAAATCATCACGGTGCCAATGCAACAAAGCAAAACTAGCATGCACAATTTTCTGTGGTTTTCGCGCCTCTGTCGAGTGTTATAACGATCAAACTAAAGCAGCAAATGATAGCCATTGGAAGGTACCATGTTTGGTCATTTTGGGTGGATATTTCGCTTTTATTAAACTCCCTTGTAAGAGAGGAACCTTTTCATGATAGGTTCATATAAAAAATGTATTACCTCAAAATACAAATCAAATTTCGGAATGCTGTCACTGAAAACGGGCATTTATAACCATATGGTACCTCATATCTATGGGACAGAGCGCATGAAATTCTAGCTTGTTTTCTTCAAGTATTAAAGATAACGACCAGTTATGGTCATGCGATTGCATTGTGAAAGAAACGTTGTGGAATCAATCAGAAAAGGTTGATCATCTAGCTTATAAGTATTGGTGTGTACTGCAAGGTTCTGGAATCATCAAAACTATTAGAAATTTGGCCCAGTCTTGGTAAAGTTACAAGCACTGTACACAGAAGGATGTATATGGGACTACGCGACACGTGCGCGATATCTATCAGGTCTAAATAGATAAAATAATTTACCAAATATATCAATTAGTAGGCGGTTTCTCGGCAAAATTTGTATCATCACGTATTAGTCAAAACATATTCTTTTACATGATTGGTGATAAGAGCTTCCATTTCATTTTTTGAGAGGGGGGCGTTTCCAAAACTGATCTTTACCTTTAAAGTACAAAATAACAAAAAAATCACACCAAAATGTGGTGCACAATTTTTACTTATTGTATTCAGTGCGTCTGACTTATAAAAAATGTTAATTTCATGTTAGAAATTGGCATTTGGCCATCATTTAAAATTTGCAAGTTAACGTGTCTATAGAGGGCGCCAATCTGAATTATGCAAATTTACATGCCATTTTTTATCATACAACATCGTCAATTTTTATTTAGTGATGATCCTAGAAAAAAATCAAGATATTTGACTGACATTTAATGTAGCAAAATACTGTAAGCAATTTTTTTATCATTAATTTTGGTAAAAAAGGGTATTTTGGCGGCTATTTTGTGTGACGTCACATATCTCAAATTGCTCAAGGCTGACAGAGTGTCAGCAATCGGATTCTGCAAATTGATGGTCTAAGGAACTATAATAAAAAATAAAAAAAACTATAGACCCTAAAACAAGGTATATCGTGATGGCTGCCGGACTATAACATCACTCGGAAATTTCTAAATTTTCCAGTTTATATAGCCTATTTCGTATAATATTTGCGTCAATTAAGAAACATAAGAAAGACGAGTGAGTAATGTTTAATTGCCAATTAAGAAATAAAACATTTATAATGATCCATGTTTTGTGTAACCTCCCTGACTAAGGAACGAGCTGCGTTTCGAAAATTCGGACAACTTGTATTTTTATATAATGTCGTATGGGACGCTCTACACATAATTGCCCATGAGAGGTTTATTTTCAAATTGAGGTACAGTAAAAACGTAATGACCTAATCATAACAGATCTTTAATGAGTGAAAACCACGAGTCTACATGACCTACCAGCTTGACATACTGTCGACCTCTCATCCGGGACACAATTATACAACTCCCATTCAAAACAGTTGTAGAAGTTAATGAAAGCACACTGTTCCATTCCTGCCGTCGTCACAGTGTTAGGCCCAAAATTATTGTAAAGAACCGGAGTCCCGTCTGCCCAACTGCAAATAAGATTAACAGACGTAATTATAAGGAAGAACATATAAATATTAATCATTAATAACAATAATAATATCGGATATTTATATAGCGCACATATCCAACATGCAAGGTGCTCAAGGCGCATTCAAGGAATTTCTTCCTACCATTTAATACCTGGGTGGAGGGTGGCAAATGTGGATGAATGTCTTGCCAAAGGACATTATTCCCCATTGAGAATAAACAATCATATTCTGTACTGAATAGCTCATTGTCATGGGAAGCAAATAAACGTACCTAAAACACAATATACATGTACTTTGAATTGGTCCTGGAGTTTTTCGTGTATGCCAGATGGGATTTTCCGGGAATAGGAAGAGAAGGGTATCCCAAGACCCCGGCCCCCCTTGATCTACCATTGAGCTCTCATGTCTAGTGTTCCTTGGCACACCAGTAGTAGGGCCGTTGGGTTGAGAGAGGGGAGGCGGGGGTTGAGGGGGGGGGGGTTGAGAGGTGCAGCATATGCCTCCTACCTCCCCCTGAACTACTAATGAGCTCTAATTGTTTGGGCATGCAAGAGAGGGCTTATCAGAGATTCAGAGATCAGAGGTTCATGCCAGAAGATGGTGGTGAACCCTTCGGTTCCTGCCGGATGGAGGGTTTTTAGGCTGTTTTAGGTTTTTTCACATGCGTTCTAATTGTTTGGGCGTGCAAGAGAGGGTTTATTGAATTATAATATGTCTACCTGTAAGTTCCTTTCTCATCCGATCGTAGCCCAATGACTAGTGCACTAGCCAAGGGTAAACGTTCCCTATTCGCCAAGAGAAGGTTCTGGATGTCTTCAGACTTGATGGCTAAAGGTAAGCTGCCTGGTAGAAAGACATCATTGCACATGCCATCTTCTTCGGTCGCTATTACCCCGATACAGTAGCCATCGTAGAGGATCTTACTGGCACAACAGAGCTGCGTGATATCTGACAGAATGTGACAAGATAGATCAGGAGGGCGTTTCACAAAACTTGTCATCAGTGACGAATGACAGTTTTTGTTATAAGCTACTAAAATCCTTGCTCCTGATTGGTTTTCAGCAGATTTGTCACTGATTTTAGTAATTTGTCATTGAAAAAAGGCTTTGTGAAACGGGTCTCAGGGAAGATAAGAATTGTTTTCTAAATTCCCATCTGTTCGCCCTGGATTTCTTGCTTTCCAAAATAACTGGATTGGCCATTCTCTTACCCTAAACGTGTGTACTGTATAAGGTGTTTTTCTTTATTTTTTCTTCCTTATACAAACTTATTTAATTGCTTAAATTTGGAGTTCGCTGCAGAGAGAGCGTTTTAGTAACTATCTAACTTATTAACACAACCTGTACATGATGCATGTGTCCGAATTCACTTGCCTTTCTTCAGGAATAATTGATTAAGATCGTTCATTCACTAAACGAATATTGTCGGCTACCCAATGATTGGTAATTAACAGATTGCATAAAGGTAGGATACGCCATGACGGTTCAGAGGTTGATGGACACGAGTGGGTAGCACTTGTGTATGAGAGTGACCCCCTCCCCGGAAAGGTTGGGGGCGTGATGATTTGCAGCAAACATATATACTATTTTCGTTCCGTTTATTACTACGTGGAAGAATAGAGACTGCTCTTGAAAATTATTGTTCTCATTTTTCACATAATGACTGTTGTTAACTTGGGCCAAATGATTAATACCACATGTGGATCCATCCACTAAACCATGTGTTCATTGCTTTCATTGTAAGAGATTTACAACAATATATTAGTAAATTTCAACAAATTTTGAAAACCGCAAAACTTCGAAAGTATAATTCTTATTCACTTATTCACTTTGTACTGTCGTAATCCACACTTCAGAATATAGACGAATTCTTTTCTATGCCATTGTACGACAAAAGTTCAACATCATATTGGTCCAGATCGACTATTCGATTTGAATAATGCTAGAGACTCGAGATATAATATATTCCCCTAAAATATAGCTGTATCTTCCATTTATTTACCAGTTAATTGAGAACCTCGTACTCTGAAGCGAACTCTACCCTCATTCATGTCTTCATTTTGACGTAGATGTATTCGAAGCCGCACAGCCATGAAGGGGCGATCGAAGTGGTTAATAGTTTCTCCAAATGGATCCCGGAAGCCAGAAAACACCTGAATAGGTAAAGAAAACCTTCGATTTCATTCATAATGGCAGTGGAACCTGGTCCCGAATAGTCACCCTATCGGACCCATAATATTTGATGGGTATCCCACATTCGGTCCCGCTACGATTGCTCCGGTCGTTATTCAGTCAAAAGTAAAGGGTAGGGGCTACACTCTAAAAACTGAAATGTTAAATCACCATTTAAAAGGGCCGAGCAGTGACCACTCTTTCAAAATGGTAGAATAACACTTTGAACATGCTGGATCCAACACTATAAAGGTTGAATCTAGCAGGTTAAAAGGTACAATCTGACATTTTGAAAGAGTGGTCACTCCTCGGCCCTTTTAATCTGAGATTTAACATTTTAGTTTTTAGAGTGTAGGCTTTGGGTTAGGGCTGCAAAGATTTAGGTTTTAGGCTTAGAGTAAGGGTTAGGGGTATGTATAGTGTTGAGTGCAGGGCTGAAGTTAGGGATTCGGTTAGTAAGGGAATTACCATAGAGCACATGTCGCAGGAGCATGTGTTTTATTTTAATAGTTTGTCAGACTAATACTAGAATCTAATCACTCACTACTTGCTTGTTTACCTTTTACTTCCTTTACTGTTTAAAAAAAAAAAAGTGGTGAATAATTATTATGACATTGCTTTATGTACAATTTATCAAAAAAGGTGAACATTTCATTCACCCCTAAATATTATACCCATGCCAGTTTATAATGATTTATATTAAGAAATTTTACTGCATTGTTCAACCTTGCTCTAGTATGAGTAAATTTCATTAGGATATCATACCCAGAAAAGAAAAGAGAGAAATGAAGAGGAAAAAACGAAGAAGAAGAATAAAAGAAGAAGAAGAAAAGGAAATGAAGAAGAAGAAGGAAAAAGCAGAAGAAGCCGCGAAAAGGAGGAGAAGAAGAAGAAGGTAGAAATAATAATAAGAAAGAACATTGGTTTGTATTCATTTTCGCATACCACATGATAACCTGTTATATCCAAATAGTTTCGCCAAGAGCCGTGTTCGTAGTCCTCGAAGTTTGTCTGATAACTGATTGTGTATTCATCAATCTGATCCTCAAGATTGGAAAGTGTGATAAAATGTATTTTAGTTCCTCCCTGGATGACTAACCCTGATACTAGGAATGTAGAGTTAAAATCGATTTGGACCCATTCTGAAAAGAAAGAGACAAAGAACATTAATTAGGAGTGATATTAGAAGTGAGAAAATGAGAAAGCTAGAATGGCACTTTGTTCCAAGATTTGGTCCATGGGCATAATATTCTGGAGTATATAACAAGTTGAGAGATATAGTTACGTCAACGGAAGCCACTTCCGATTGGTCGGTTATTTCATTGATTTCATTCATTGGTGCCTGTGCATTACCAATAGCCAAAATATCTCATCTCCTAACTTTGTTACGATTTACTGCAGATCCTCGGTATCGGAAGAACCCAAATTGGTATACCTTAACTGAGAATGAAGCATTATCAGATATCTAATGTGAGCCTATTCAAATATCCTGAAAATACTCTTATTTGATGCATTATTCTTTATACAACGGATCAATAAAGTACTCCATTATAAAGTAATAACATTTCAATCCAGGCGCGGATCCACGGGCCGATTCTACCGGCCCGGCCCCCCTAGACCCCCCAAAACGGTTTTAAAGAATTGGATAGTAACGTAAATTCAACTTTTTATGAAGAAAAAAAAACGCCCCCCCCCCCCGAAAAAAAAAAAATAATAATAATTAGCGCTTAGAGACTTCGGTGGTAAGCGCTTTATAAGTAACGTTTTTATTATTTATTATTATAATTTTGCCCCCGCAACAAAACAACTTAGTGGTCCCTCCCCCCGCTTATTCGCCGTTCGCCGGTTGGCTGATCCGCCGTTAAATATTTTCTCAAGATTTGGCCCCCCCCCCTCTTGCCGCCGGCTGGATCCGCCCCTGTTTCAATCAATGCTTTTGCCCTTACTATTACTCTAAGAGTTGTTACGGTCTAGTGGTCAAGCCACCAGTTTATCGACCACATGACACATGGTTCGAATCCCCGCAACGACATAGACGTACGTCATTTGATGACACCAATCTACATTCACCACCACTCTCGACTCAGGTACTCGATGGGGATGAAATCCATTGAAATAAAATAGTCTCTTGTGCCTCTACAAGGCTTCTTATTCTCAGATTGATATAGCATTCATTGTCCATATAATTATATGACATTTTTCATCCACTTTGTAGTAAAACAGTAATGTTGGAACACAATTAAACGTGCACATAATATGGACAGTAACACGTCAATGATCAAAGTAGAATATTACAAAGAAAGAAAGAGAAAGTAATCTGAAAAAAAAAAATATTATGAGAATTTTTTTTTGTGCGTAAAATCACTAAATCATAATGAAGTTTTAGAAAATTTCTTCATGTATTATAAATTGTGTTTATCAAAACCAGTCACTGCATGGAAACGTTGGGAATTATCACTTTTTTGTCTCATGTGTGTTAACTCTACATGACATTAAATAACATGACAGAGTTGAATCATACCGTAATAGCTTAACATCATATCTGTATATTTCATGATAATTGTTTTATGAAAGCAGGTATCAGTATTATGATGATAATTATCATTGTGGAAGTAGAGTAAACGTACTTTCCGTTTGTGATGAGAATTCAATTCCGCTAGAACCATTTGCTGCATGCTGATGAAGATGCCATTGTGATAGAGTATCTGTATTACATCCCATACAGGTTACACTGGCAATCAGACGGTCGTGATCGGGGTCATCAAGGCTCGTAGAATATTCTGTTAACAAACAATCAATCGGAGAGAGAGAGCAAGAGGGAGGGAGAGAGAGAGAGGGGGGAGGAGAAGAGAGAGAGGGGGAGGAGAAGAGAGAGAGGGGGAGGAGAAGAGAGAGAGGGGGAGGAGAAGAGAGAGAGGGGGAGGAGAAGAGAGAGAGAGGGGGAGGAGAAGAGAGAGAGAGGGAGAGAGAGAGAGAGAGAGAGGGGGGGGGGTAAATCTTGAAATAATTTTTTCTAAATTTGTCTTGTAACATTGATAACAAAAAACTGATTACAGGTCATTAAATGGACAAAACAAATTAAGATGTATGCGGAGTATATTACGTTCGTTTGTTTGTTTTTGTTGACTGCTAGGAAAGCGTGTGAAGGCTTGTAATTAAGCAACCAGGGGACCGACAGCCGTAAGAAGTCCTCTTCGAGGGACTTGGTAATGAGCATTAATACCTTCCAAGGGCACTAGCGCATCGACTTGGTTTCGAACCTGGGACCTCCGGTTACGAGACCACTTCTCTTCTACCATTGAGCCATCGCACCTCATGTGTGAAACATGCACTACGTATTGACTTAATACATTGGTAATACAAAACTTATAGGAACAAAACATCATTATAGATACATGTATTACATAAAGAGGCACGGAATTGTTTCCTAAATGAAAAATAAAAAAGAATATTGTCTCCTGGTGACTGATTTATATATGTATAGGGAGAAAGAGAGACAGAGAGAAAGAAAGAAACGGAACAAGGAAAGGGGGAGGGGCAGTTAGAATACAAAATGATTAAACATGTAAATGAGGTTATTTTTACCATTTGGATCATGCGAAATATTTTATAAATGGAAGTTCTTTATTGAGAGTTGTTAATAACAAATAGTAAGTTAGACCAGAATATGATTATCTTAACGCTCAGGTTAGTTCCTGAAAAATATGGATGAAATGAAAATATAAATACCGCTATGATCACATCCCATGAGGTCCATTGTGAAGCATCTATAGTCTCCTCCCCAGGCGGTAGGATTTATTCGAACCACCTGAGTGTTGATCAACGTCTGTTCGAAGTAAAGGCGAGCAAGCGATCCTCCTCCAGTATAATTAAGAGAGAGCTGGATATATTACAAAAATAGTTCTTTCAGTATTTAAAGTTGGTCTACCAATGTCGAATCTAGATGTTGCAAAATTTCAAAGAAATCTTTAAAAATAAATAATGACGGTATTTAAATCTTTGATATCTTTATGTTTAATCTTAGATTTTTTTTTCGTAATCTTATAGTAGCTTACTAAAATATAAACGATTGTTTTTTGTTGTTGTTTAGTTCTTTCGAAATCAAATACTACATAAGAACAACTAATACCTAGATAGCAGGTAATTTGCTTGATAAACGTAAAGGGCGATTCCATGCAATGTGTCACGTAAGATATTATTTATTTATTTCATTTCCACATATTAATTAGTTTAGATAATGAATATCGAATATAATCATATCATGAAAAACATCATTCATGGATGAAATATTTGGATAACATGTATATCATGTCGTATGGGACACACTGCACCAAATGGCACTTCAGGATTCGGGGATATTTTCTGAGATAATTGAATCGATTGGCGTTGGAGCAAACATTATATTTGATCCATAAAAGGATAGTATGGCACCATATAAATGCCGTGAATTATCATTGTTTTATTTATTGAGAGCTTCTGCACCTTGAGCACTCTAATGTCTACCAGTGTAAATGACATTATATGAATCACTGGACCCGTTTCACGAAGCCTTTTTTCAATGACAAATGACAAAAATCAGTGACAAATCTGCTGATAAACAATCAGTAGCTAGGATTTCAGTAGCTTATAACAAAACCTGTCATTTGTCACTGATGACAAATTTTTGAAAACGCTCCCCTGATGTTACAACTGTACAGCAGTGAGGGCATTAGTCAAGAATAACTTTACACAAGGTACCTTTGGAACAGTAACACGCCCGAGGCGCAAGGTACCTTGTGTGGGTAATTTTACTAATGCTCGAACAAAATGATGTGTATTAATTGTTTTATAAGATGATGTTTTATTTGTTTTATAAAATCATATTTTATAACATGATTTTACTAATGACCGGTCATAATTATTTACTGATGACCGGTCAATAATAAAATTGTGTGTTAGGCAAAATAAATGCCTGGTCACATGTACGCTGTCAGCCAATCATGTGATTAGGATCCGCTTCATCATCTTATAAAACCGTACTTACATCATTAAGTGTTTCCTGTTGGCCAGCATCAAGAGGAGTAGTATATCCCGCAAGAGCCCATGTTAGGTCAAATTGGGTCAGCCATCCAAGACCTACAATTTCGTCCCCGCACTTACGAGACATCATGCCAGCAATATTACGTCCAGAGGAGAACGTCACCTTTGGAAAAACAAAATTTAACAAACCATCAGAATTAAAGAAGAGAATTTTAGATTAATTTGTAATGAGCGTGT
>JAVYIG010014214.1:0-42827 GCA_035222895.1 Strongylocentrotus droebachiensis
TCTCGCAAACACTGCCACCTGTTCATCCAAGCGTGAACACATACCACATAAAAATGGTACCAAATGATTTTGGATAAAACACTCTTTCATAAGATGTATAATAATTTACTGTTCATAGATGATTTTAAATTAATTCTCCTAATCCTTGTCTGAATTCAGTTTTCCTCCTTCAGCGCTTTGACGTTTCAATAAACTATTAGAGAAACAAGACAATTTGTTATACCGTTTTCTATAATCCTTGTCTGAATTCAGTTTCCCCCTCCCGCGCGAAGCTTTGAAGTTTCATTTTACTATTAATCCTTGTCCCGTTTCAATTTCCCCTCCCGCGCAAAGCGCGGAAGCTTTGACGTTTCATCAAATTATTAAAGAAGAGAATTTGTTGTACCGACTCTTAATCATTGTCCGAATTTTCAAAAATGTTTCTTTGTCCGATAAAAAGTCACAGTTCGTAGGGAAAAAAGATTTGCCGGCCGACTGACATACTACTTGAAACTTATGCATTGATATAGTACACGAGAATCGAGCAAGAATACCGAAACAGCGGACCCGACACCAGGCGCGCCGGAAGCAGTTTGGGATTGGGGGGGCAAACATTCCAGGGGGCTCACCTTCCAGGAGCAGTGACGTAACGAGCAAAAACGTTTGGAAGGGGGGGGGGGGGCAGAAAAAAAATCTGCATCACCATCACTCTTACACGTTACATGCAGGGCAGGCCCCGCGGAACGTTTTTCAAAGTGGATTATTAACAATCAGGTAGAGCGTAAAGTGGCGTGGGGTCCAGGGCCTGGGCCCGGCCCCGGTAGGGGGTCAAGGGGCTGAGCCCCCAGAAGTTTAGGGGTTTTAGGCATTAAAATTATGGTCAGATAAGCATATTTAGATACCTTATTTGTGACACTGGCAGGCCACTAATTGGCGGAGAGTCCAGGGAGCAGAGCCCCCGGAAGCTCGAGGGTTTTAGGTATTCAATAACGGTCAGATGAGCATACAGGGGACCGCCTTAGGGCCCTTGGTGGGTCCGGGGGCAGAGCCCCCCTAAGCTCTGGGGTTTTAGGCATTTAATTACGGTCAGATTAGCATCCAGGGCCCCGCCTTAGGGCCCTTGGTGGGATTCCAGGGGGCAGAGCCCCCGGAAGCTCGGGGGTTTTAGGCATTTAATTACGGTCAGATGAGCATATTTTGGCGTGTGGCCCCGGTAGGGGGTCAAGGGGCTGAGCCCCCAGAAGTTTAGGGGTTTTAGGCATTAAAATTATGGTCTGATAAGCATATTTAGATACCTCATTTGTGACATTGGCAGGTCACTTATTTTTTCTCTCTCTCTTTCTTTCTTTTTCTCTGGAACAAACTTTTTCAACAATTGAGGGTGGCACGAGTCCCCGAGCCCGGCCGTTCTGAAGACCCTAACATAAATGCTTCTAAATAAGCATATTTTTCGCCCGACTGTAAATTTGGGAATTTCTAATTTTCCAACAAACGCATAAAAAGGTATGACTTACAAAAAAAATGAAAAAATATACCGGAAAATCATGTCATTTCAGCAACATTTGTACATCACTGGTATCGAATAAAAAAAAAATACCCCCCCCCCCCATCAGTACTCCATCGTTCAGGGGCTCATAAGCTTCTCACCCCTATAACAAAAAACAGACACGCTTTCCCATTCTCTCGCAATATGTCCACGATATGCGCGTGTCGCTATTATAAAAACCTACATTGATAAATATAGGTAGCATGCGCAATGTTTAGGAAATTTAATTCCTGTTAACTCTCCTTTTCTTTGAATGGAATTTCATACGTCATTTAATTCAGGTTTTTATTATTGTTATGTTCTTTTGGGTTAAAAATACAAACCATCTTTACTCCTTTTTTTTTTTTTTTGAGGGGGGGGGGGCGTTTTTTGGGGGCAAAAATGCGTTTTGCCCCCCCACTTTTTTGATTGGGGGGGCAGCTGCCCCCCCTGCCCCCCCACTTCCGGCGCCTATGCCCGACACAGCAACATAATTATCTATGCGTATTTTTCTTGCTCCCTCGACGTGGCGACTCCACCCACCATCCCCCCTCTCTCTCTCTCTCTCTTACTCCCACCCTTCTTCTCTCAGGCCTTTCCCCTCTCTTTCATCCCCAGTTTCTTTTCTTTCCTTTTCCTCTTTTTGTCCCCCGAATATGGCCATCAGTTAATGTAATGAAAAAAAAAATCTCATAATTTTACATCCTCATGTATGTACATGTATTTAATACAAGAACATCCCTGATTAAAAGTATTGCTTGAAAGAAAACAGGCAGTGTCATGCATGATTGCATGTATTACTTAGTGTAACTACATGTATGTGTGACACTGTCTACTTTAATTCAAGCATTAATGATAGACTTCTGAAGGCATGGCAAATCTATTCCATGGTGAATATGTCAATATAAACTTAAGAACTGCTTTCAAAGTCATGAAAATTAGGGATGGTGTGGCAGAAAGACATTATTAATTTTTATACAACACCTACGTGGATCTTTGTCATTTGATTGGAGGCTTGTTGGTCACATGATATTTAATAGATGTTATATTGCACGGGTGTGCATTTTTGGTTATATGCGCCGTGCATTTTTGGTTATATGCAGACTGCGTACCTCTCTGCCCTGCGCGTATCCCTGCGTGTATCTGACGCGAAGGCAATCTGAATGTAATCGAGAAGGCTCAATTGACTCCAACTTTAATTTATCTTTAATATAAGGAGTAAAGCATAATTTGTTGATTAACGTTCTATTAGATCTTCTTCGATGTTGTATAAAACAAATAATGAATTTTTTTCATTCGTTTAATAGTGCAAATATTTTCATTCGTTGAAAGATTAACATTAATTCTATTCAACTCATGAAAACATTTGTACTATTGAACTCATAACCATTCATTATTTGTATAATAATCCATGCCTGTCAAAGTCATGAAATTAATTAAAGGATAGTGAATCTTTACAATTTTGATATATTTGGATGCCCCTGTGGATGTATTAAAAGCACTAGTAATTTTAACCCTTAAAACACTTCTGCTTTCGAGAAAAATTGAATATTAAGATTTACCGGTGCTCCCGGTAAATTTTGATAAATTTCAAATAGCTCCTACGGCCGTACAATGGTACATGTAGATGCGACCATGAACATCTCAGAATATGTAGTTGTGGTATATAATTTCCGAACGGGAATAGCTTATCGGTCGATTTTAGTCAAGAAACATTGTTTTATAGCTTAATTAATATCTTGACCTTGAGAGGGAGCTATACAACATAAAGTGTTTATTATTTACAATTTCATAACTTTAGAGTCGATTTTGAACGCGACAACGATCAGTGAATATTGTAGGATCGCATATGCTTCCAATATGTTCATTTGAACCAAATTCACGACCCCATACCAAAACTTTGTATTACCTTTAAGGCTTGTGTAGCAGGATGATACCAAATCATCTATACCTGTCAAAGTCACAAAAAGTAAAGTTTGTGTGCAAAAAAAATACATCATAATCATCATCTACCCTAATTGTCCCAGTCAAGACAATAAAGGCTTGTGTGCCAAAAAGACATTATTATCTACCCCTGTCCAAGTCAAGAAAATTAAGGCTTGTGTGGCATAAAAAAACATTACATGTATTATATACCTCTGCCCAAGTCATGAAAATTAAGGCTTGTGTGGCAGAAAGACATTATTATCTACCCCTGTCCAAGTGAAGAAAATTAAGGCTTGTGTGGCAGAAAGACATTATTATCTACCCCAGTCCAAGTCAAGAAAATTAAGGCTTGTGTGGCAGAAAGACATTATTAATTTTTATACAACACCTATGTGGATCTTTGTTATTTGATTGGAGGATTGTTGGTCACATGATATTTAATAGATGTTATATTGCACGGGCGAGCATTTTTGGTTAGATGCAGACTGCGTACCTCTCTGCCCTGCGAGTATCCCTGCGTGTATCTGACGCGAAGGCAATCTGAATGTAATCGAGAAGGCTCACTTGACTCCACTTTAATTTATCTTTAATATAAGGAGTAAAGCATAATTTGTTGATTAACGTTCTATTAGATCTTCTTCGTTGTATAAAACAAATAATGAATGTTTTTCATTCGTTTAATAGTGTGAATATTTTCATTTGTTGAAAGATTAACATTAATTCTATTCAACTCATGAAAATATTTGTACTATTGAACTCATAACCATTCATTATTTGTATAATAATCCATGCCTGTCAAAGTCATGAAATTAATTAAAGGTATTACAAAGTTTCGGGAAATTTTGAAAAATGGGTGGATAGTGAATCTTTACAATTTTGATATATTTGGATGCCCCTGTTGATGTATTAAAAGCACTAGTAATTTTAACCCTTAAAACACTTCTGCTTTCGAGAAAAATTGAATATTAAGATTTACCGGTGCTCCCGGTAAATTTTGATAAATTTCAAATAGCTCCTACGGCCGTACAATGGTAGATGCGACCATGAACATCTCAGAATATGTAGTTGTGGTATATAATTTCCGAACGGGAATAGCTTATCGGTCGATTTTAGTCAAGAAACATTGTTTTATAGCTTAATTAATATCTTGACCTTGAGAGGGAGCTTTACAACATAAAGTGTTTATTATTTACAATTTCATAACTTTAGAGTCGATTTCGACCGCGACAACGATCAGTGAATATTGTAGAATCGCATATGCTTCCAATATGTTCATTTAAACCAAATTCACGACCCCATACCAAAACTTTGTATTACCTTTTAAGGCTGTTGTAGCAGGATGATACCAAATCATCTATACCTGTCAAAGTCACAAAAAGTAAAGTTTGTGTGCAAAAAAAATACATCATAATCATCATCTACCCTAATTGTCCCAGTCAAGACAATTAAGGCTTGTGTGCCAAAAAGACATTATTATCTACCCCTGTCCAAATCAAGAAAATTAAGGCTTGTGTGGCATAAAAAAACATTACATGTATTATATACCTCTGTCCAAGTCATGAAAATTAAGGCTTGTGTGACAGAAAGACATTATTATCTACCCCTGTCCAAGTCAAGAAAATTAAGGCTTGTGTGGCAGAAAGACATTATTGTCTACCCCTGTCCAAGTCAAGAAAATTAGGGCTTGTGTGGCATAAAAAAAACATTACATGTATTATATACCTCTGTCCAAGTCATGAAAATTAAGGCTTGTGTGGCAGAAAGACATTATTATCTACCCCTGTCCAAGTCATGAAAATTAAGGCTTGTGTGGCAGAAAGACATTATTATCTACCCCTGTCCAAGTCAAGAAAATTAAGGCTTGTGTGGCAGAAAGACATTATTATCTACCCCTGTCCAAGTCAAGAAAATAAAGTCTTGTGTGGCAGAAAGACATTATTGTCTACCCCTGTCCAAGTCAAGAAAATTATGGCTTGTGTGGCATAAAAACATTACATATATTATATACCTGTACCACTGTCCAAGTCAAGAAAATTAGGGCTTGTGTGGCAAAAAGACATTGTCTACCCCAGTCCAAGTCAAGAAAATAATGGGCCTGTGTGGCAGAAAGACATTACATGTATTATATACCTCTGTCCAAGTCATGAAAATTAAGGCTTGTGTGGCAGAACGACATTATTGTCTACCCCTGTCCAAGTCAAGAAAATTAAGGCTTGTGTGGCAGAAACACATTATTGTCTACCCCTGTCCAAGTCAAGAAAATTAGGGCTTGTGTGGCTCAAAGACATTATTATCTACCCCAGTCCAAGTCAAGAAAATTAGGGCTTGTGTGGCAGAAAGACATTACATGTATTATATACCTCTGCTGTCCAAGTAATGAAAATTAAGGCTAGTGTGGCAAAACGACATTATTGTCTACCCCTGTCCAATTCAAGAAAATTAAGGCTTGTGTGGCATAAAAAAACATTACATGTATTATATATCTCTGTCCAAGTCATGAAAATTAAGGCTAGTGTGGCAGAAAGATATTATTGTCTACCCCTGTCCAATTTAAGAAAATTAGGGCTTGTGTGGCAGAAAGACATTATTGTCTACCCCTGTCCAATTCAAGAAAATTAAGGCTTGTGTGGCATAAAAAAACATTACATGTATTATATACCTCTGTCCAAGTCATGAAAATTAAGGCTTGTGTGACAGAAAGACATTATTATCTACCCCTGTCCAAGTCAAGAAAATTAAGGCTTGTGTGGCAGAAAGACATTATTGTCTACCCCTGTCCAAGTCAAGAAAATTAGGGCTTGTGTGGCATAAAAAAAACATTACATGTATTATATACCTCTGTCCAAGTCATGAAAATTAAGGCTTGTGTGGCAGAAAGACATTATTATCTACCCCTGTCCAAGTCATGAAAATTAAGGCTTGTGTGGCAGAAAGACATTATTATCTACCCCTGTCCAAGTCAAGAAAATTAAGGCTTGTGTGGCAGAAAGACATTATTGTCTACCCCTGTCCAAGTCAAGAAAATTAGGGCTTGTGTGGCATAAAAAAAACATTACATGTATTATATACCTCTGTCCAAGTCATGAAAATTAAGGCTTGTGTGGCAGAAAGACATTATTATCTACCCCTGTCCAAGTCATGAAAATTAAGGCTTGTGTGGCAGAAAGACATTATTATCTACCCCTGTCCAAGTCAAGAAAATTAAGGCTTGTGTGGCAGAAAGACATTATTATCTACCCCTGTCCAAGTCAAGAAAATAAAGTCTTGTGTGGCAGAAAGACATTATTGTCTACCCCTGTCCAAGTCAAGAAAATTATGGCTTGTGTGGCATAAAAACATTACATATATTATATACCTGTACCACTGTCCAAGTCAAGAAAATTAGGGCTTGTGTGGCAAAAAGACATTGTCTACCCCAGTCCAAGTCAAGAAAATAATGGGCCTGTGTGGCAGAAAGACATTACATGTATTATATACCTCTGTCCAAGTCATGAAAATTAAGGCTTGTGTGGCAGAACGACATTATTGTCTACCCCTGTCCAAGTCAAGAAAATTAAGGCTTGTGTGGCAGAAACACATTATTGTCTACCCCTGTCCAAGTCAAGAAAATTAGGGCTTGTGTGGCTGAAAGACATTATTATCTACCCCAGTCCAAGTCAAGAAAATTAGGGCTTGTGTGGCAGAAAGACATTACATGTATTATATACCTCTGCTGTCCAAGTAATGAAAATTAAGGCTAGTGTGGCAAAACGACATTATTGTCTACCCCTGTCCAATTCAAGAAAATTAAGGCTTGTGTGGCATAAAAAAACATTACATGTATTATATATCTCTGTCCAAGTCATGAAAATTAAGGCTAGTGTGGCAGAAAGATATTATTGTCTACCCCTGTCCAATTTAAGAAAATTAGGGCTTGTGTGGCAGAAAGACATTATTGTCTACCCCTGTCCAATTCAAGAAAATTAAGGCTTGTGTGGCATAAAAAAACATTACATGTATTATATACCTCTGTCCAAGTCATGAAAATTAAGGCTTGTGTGACAGAAAGACATTATTATCTACCCCTGTCCAAGTCAAGAAAATTAAGGCTTGTGTGGCAGAAAGACATTATTGTCTACCCCTGTCCAAGTCAAGAAAATTAGGGCTTGTGTGGCATAAAAAAAACATTACATGTATTATATACCTCTGTCCAAGTCATGAAAATTAAGGCTTGTGTGGCAGAAAGACATTATTATCTACCCCTGTCCAAGTCATGAAAATTAAGGCTTGTGTGGCAGAAAGACATTATTATCTACCCCTGTCCAAGTCAAGAAAATTAAGGCTTGTGTGGCAGAAAGACATTACATGTATTATATACCTATGTCCAAGTCATGAAAATTAAGGCTTGTGTGGCAGAACGACATTATTGTCTACCCCTGTCCAAGTCAAGAAAATTAAGGCTTGCGTGGCAGAAACACATTATTATCTACCCCTGTCCAAGTCAAAAAAATTAAGGCTTGTGTGGCTGAAAGACATTATTATCTACCCCTGTCCAATTAAGTCAAGAAAATAAGGGCTTGTGTGGCATAAAAAAAACATTACATGTATTATATACCTCTGTCCAAGTCATGAAAATTAAGGCTTGTGTGGCAGAAAGACATTATTATCTACCCCTGTCCAAGTCATGAAAATTAAGGCTTGTGTGGCAGAAAGACATTATTATCTACCCCTGTCCAAGTCAAGAAAATTAAGGCTTGTGTGGCAGAAAGACATTATTATCTACCCCTGTCCAAGTCAAGAAAATAAAGTCTTGTGTGACAGAAAGACATTATTGTCTACCCCTGTCCAAGTCAAGAAAATTATGGCTTGTGTGGCATAAAAACATTACATATATTATATACCTGTACCACTGTCCAAGTCAAGAAAATTAGGGCTTGTGTGGCAAAAAGACATTGTCTACCCCAGTCCAAGTCAAGAAAATAATGGGCTTGTGTGGCAGAAAGAGATTACATGTATTATATACCTCTGTCCAAGTCATGAAAATTAAGGCTTGTGTGGCAGAACGACATTATTGTCTACCCCTGTCCAAGTCAAGAAAATTAAGGCTTGTGTGGCAGAAACACATTATTGTCTACCCCTGTCCAAGTCAAGAAAATTAGGGCTTGTGTGGCTGAAAGACATTATTATCTACCCCAGTCCAAGTCAAGAAAATTAGGGCTTGTGTGGCAGAAAGACATTACATGTATTATATACCTCTGCTGTCCAAGTAATGAAAATTAAGGCTAGTGTGGCATAAAAAAACATTACATGTATTATATATCTCTGTCCAAGTCATGAAAATTAAGGCTAGTGTGGCAGAAAGATATTATTGTCTACCCCTGTCCAATTTAAGAAAATTAGGGCTTGTGTGGCAGAAAGACATTATTGTCTACCCCTGTCCAATTCAAGAAAATTAAGGCTTGTGTGGCATAAAAAAACATTACATGTATTATATACCTCTGTCCAAGTCATAAAAATTAAGGCTTGTGTGACAGAAAGACATTATTATCTACCCCTGTCCAAGTCAAGAAATTTAAGGCTTGTGTGGCAGAAAGACATTATTATCTACCCCTGTCCAAGTCAAGAAAATTAAGGCTTGTGTGGCAGAAAGACATTATTATCTACCCCTGTCCAAGTCAAGAAAATAAAGGCTTGTGTGGCAGAAAAACATTATTATCTACTCCAGTCCAAGTCAAGAAAATTAAGGCTTGTGTGGCAGAAAGACATTATTGTCTACCCCTGTCCAAGTCAAGAAAATTAAGGCTTGTGTGGCATAAAAACATTACATATATTATATACCTGTACCACTGTCCAAGTCAAGAAAATTAGGGCTTGTGTGGCAAAAAGACATTGTCTACCCCAGTCCAAGTCAAGAAAATAATGGGCTTGTGTGGCAGAAAGACATTACATGTATTATATACCTCTGTCCAAGTCATGAAAATTAAGGCTTGTGTGGCAGAACGACATTATTGTCTACCCCTGTCCAAGTCAAGAAAATTAAGGCTTGTGTGGCAGAAACACATTATTGTCTACCCCTGTCCAAGTCAAGAAAATTAGGGCTTGTGTGGCTGAAAGACATTATTATCTACCCCAGTCCAAGTCAAGAAAATAAAGGCTTGTGTGGCTGAAAGACATTATTATCTACCCCAGTCCAAGTCAAGAAAATTAGGGCTTGTGTGGCAGAAAGACATTACATGTATTATATACCTCTGTCCAAGTCATGAAAATTAAGGCTTGTGTGGCAGACTACATTATTGTCTACCCCTGTCCAAGTCAAGAAAATTAAGGCTTGTGTGGCAGAAACACATTATTGTCTACCCCTGTCCAAGTCAAGAAAATAAAGGCTTGTGTGGCAGAAAGACATTATTATCTACTCCAGTCCAAGTCAAGAAAATTAAGGCTTGTGTGTCAGAAAGACATTATCCTCCCCTGTCCAAGTCAAGAAAACAATGGGCTTGTGTGGCAGAAAGACATTACATGTATTATATACCTCTGTCCAAGTCATGAAAATTAAGGCTTGTGTGGCAGAACGACATTATTGTCTACCCCTGTCCAAGTCAAGAAAATTAAGGCTTGTGTGGCAGAAACACATTATTGTCTACCCCTGTCCAAGTCAAGAAAATTAGGGCTTGTGTGGCTGAAAGACATTATTATCTACCCCAGTCCAAGTCAAGAAAATAGAGGCTTGTGTGGCAGAAAGACATTATTATCTACCCCAGTCCAAGTCAAGAAAATTAAGGCTTGTGTGTCAGAAAGACATTATTATCTTCCCCTGTCCAAGTCAAGAAAATTAGGGCTTGTGTGGCAGAAAGACATTACATGTATTATATACCTCTGTCCAAGTAATGAAAATTAAGGCTAGTGTGGCAAAACGACATTATTGTCTACCCCTGTCCAATTCAAGAAAATTAAGGCTTGTGTGGCATAAAAAAACATTACATGTATTATATATCTCTGTCCAAGTCATGAAAATTGAGGCTAGTGTGGCAGAAAGATATTATTGTCTACCCCTGTCCAATTTAAGAAAATTAGGGCTTGTGTGGCAGAAAGACATTATTGTCTACCCCTGTCCAATTCAAGAAAATTAAGGCTTGTGTGGCATAAAAAAACATTACATGTATTATATACCTCTGTCCAAGTCATGAAAATTAAGGCTTGTGTGACAGAAAGACATTATTATCTACCCCTGTCCAAGTCAAGAAAATTAAGGCTTGTGTGGCAGAAAGACATTATTGTCTACCCCTGTCCAAGTCAAGAAAATTAGGGCTTGTGTGGCATAAAAAAAAACATTACATGTATTATATACCTCTGTCCAAGTCATGAAAATTAAGGCTTGTGTGGCAGAAAGACATTATTATCTACCCCTGTCCAAGTCATGAAAATTAAGGCTTGTGTGGCAGAAAGACATTATTATCTACCCCTGTCCAAGTCAAGAAAATTAAGGCTTGTGTGGCAGAAAGACATTACATGTATTATATACCTCTGTCCAAGTAATGAAAATTAAGGCTAGTGTGGCAGAAAGATATTGTCTACCCCTGTCCAATTCAAGAAAATTAGGGCTTGTGTGGCAGAAAGACATTATTGTCTACCCCTGTCCAATTCAAGAAAATTAAGGCTTGTGTGGCATAAAAAAACATTACATGTATTATATATCTCTGTCCAAGTCATGAGAATTAAGGCTAGTGTGGCAGAAAGATATTATTGTCTACCCCTGTCCAATTCAAGAAAATTAGGGCTTGTGTGGCAGAAAGACATTATTGTCTACCCCTGTCCAATTCAAGAAAATTAAGGCTTGTGTGGCATAAAAAAACATTACATGTATTATATACCTCTGTCCAAGTCATGAAAATTAAGGCTTGTGTGACAGAAAGACATTATTATCTACCCCTGTCCAAGTCAAGAAAATTAAGGCTTGTGTGGCAGAAAGACATTATTGTCTACCCCTGTCCAAGTCAAGAAAATTAGGGCTTGTGTGGCATAAAAAAAACATTACATGTATTATATACCTCTGTCCAAGTCATGAAAATTAAGGCTTGTGTGGCAGAAAGACATTATTATCTACCCCTGTCCAAGTCATGAAAATTAAGGCTTGTGTGGCAGAAAGACATTATTATCTACCCCTGTCCAAGTCAAGAAAATTAAGGCTTGTGTGGCAGAAAGACATTATTGTCTACCCCTGTCCAAGTCAAGAAAATTAGGGCTTGTGTGGCATAAAAAAAACATTACATGTATTATATACCTCTGTCCAAGTCATGAAAATTAAGGCTTGTGTGGCAGAAAGACATTATTATCTACCCCTGTCCAAGTCATGAAAATTAAGGCTTGTGTGGCAGAAAGACATTATTATCTACCCCTGTCCAAGTCAAGAAAATTAAGGCTTGTGTGGCAGAAAGACATTATTATCTACCCCTGTCCAAGTCAAGAAAATAAAGTCTTGTGTGGCAGAAAGACATTATTGTCTACCCCTGTCCAAGTCAAGAAAATTATGGCTTGTGTGGCATAAAAACATTACATATATTATATACCTGTACCACTGTCCAAGTCAAGAAAATTAGGGCTTGTGTGGCAAAAAGACATTGTCTACCCCAGTCCAAGTCAAGAAAATAATGGGCCTGTGTGGCAGAAAGACATTACATGTATTATATACCTCTGTCCAAGTCATGAAAATTAAGGCTTGTGTGGCAGAACGACATTATTGTCTACCCCTGTCCAAGTCAAGAAAATTAAGGCTTGTGTGGCAGAAACACATTATTGTCTACCCCTGTCCAAGTCAAGAAAATTAGGGCTTGTGTGGCTGAAAGACATTATTATCTACCCCAGTCCAAGTCAAGAAAATTAGGGCTTGTGTGGCAGAAAGACATTACATGTATTATATACCTCTGCTGTCCAAGTAATGAAAATTAAGGCTAGTGTGGCAAAACGACATTATTGTCTACCCCTGTCCAATTCAAGAAAATTAAGGCTTGTGTGGCATAAAAAAACATTACATGTATTATATATCTCTGTCCAAGTCATGAAAATTAAGGCTAGTGTGGCAGAAAGATATTATTGTCTACCCCTGTCCAATTTAAGAAAATTAGGGCTTGTGTGGCAGAAAGACATTATTGTCTACCCCTGTCCAATTCAAGAAAATTAAGGCTTGTGTGGCATAAAAAAACATTACATGTATTATATACCTCTGTCCAAGTCATGAAAATTAAGGCTTGTGTGACAGAAAGACATTATTATCTACCCCTGTCCAAGTCAAGAAAATTAAGGCTTGTGTGGCAGAAAGACATTATTGTCTACCCCTGTCCAAGTCAAGAAAATTAGGGCTTGTGTGGCATAAAAAAAACATTACATGTATTATATACCTCTGTCCAAGTCATGAAAATTAAGGCTTGTGTGGCAGAAAGACATTATTATCTACCCCTGTCCAAGTCATGAAAATTAAGGCTTGTGTGGCAGAAAGACATTATTATCTACCCCTGTCCAAGTCAAGAAAATTAAGGCTTGTGTGGCAGAAAGACATTACATGTATTATATACCTATGTCCAAGTCATGAAAATTAAGGCTTGTGTGGCAGAACGACATTATTGTCTACCCCTGTCCAAGTCAAGAAAATTAAGGCTTGCGTGGCAGAAACACATTATTATCTACCCCTGTCCAAGTCAAAAAAATTAAGGCTTGTGTGGCTGAAAGACATTATTATCTACCCCTGTCCAATTAAGTCAAGAAAATAAGGGCTTGTGTGGCATAAAAAAAACATTACATGTATTATATACCTCTGTCCAAGTCATGAAAATTAAGGCTTGTGTGGCAGAAAGACATTATTATCTACCCCTGTCCAAGTCATGAAAATTAAGGCTTGTGTGGCAGAAAGACATTATTATCTACCCCTGTCCAAGTCAAGAAAATTAAGGCTTGTGTGGCAGAAAGACATTATTATCTACCCCTGTCCAAGTCAAGAAAATAAAGTCTTGTGTGACAGAAAGACATTATTGTCTACCCCTGTCCAAGTCAAGAAAATTATGGCTTGTGTGGCATAAAAACATTACATATATTATATACCTGTACCACTGTCCAAGTCAAGAAAATTAGGGCTTGTGTGGCAAAAAGACATTGTCTACCCCAGTCCAAGTCAAGAAAATAATGGGCTTGTGTGGCAGAAAGAGATTACATGTATTATATACCTCTGTCCAAGTCATGAAAATTAAGGCTTGTGTGGCAGAACGACATTATTGTCTACCCCTGTCCAAGTCAAGAAAATTAAGGCTTGTGTGGCAGAAACACATTATTGTCTACCCCTGTCCAAGTCAAGAAAATTAGGGCTTGTGTGGCTGAAAGACATTATTATCTACCCCAGTCCAAGTCAAGAAAATTAGGGCTTGTGTGGCAGAAAGACATTACATGTATTATATACCTCTGCTGTCCAAGTAATGAAAATTAAGGCTAGTGTGGCATAAAAAAACATTACATGTATTATATATCTCTGTCCAAGTCATGAAAATTAAGGCTAGTGTGGCAGAAAGATATTATTGTCTACCCCTGTCCAATTTAAGAAAATTAGGGCTTGTGTGGCAGAAAGACATTATTGTCTACCCCTGTCCAATTCAAGAAAATTAAGGCTTGTGTGGCATAAAAAAACATTACATGTATTATATACCTCTGTCCAAGTCATAAAAATTAAGGCTTGTGTGACAGAAAGACATTATTATCTACCCCTGTCCAAGTCAAGAAATTTAAGGCTTGTGTGGCAGAAAGACATTATTGTCTACCCCTGTCCAAGTCAAGAAAATTAGGGCTTGTGTGGCATAAAAAAAACATTACATGTATTATATACCTCTGTCCAAGTCATGAAAATTAAGGCTTGTGTGGCAGAAAGACATTATTATCTACCCCTGTCCAAGTCATGAAAATTAAGGCTTGTGTGGCAGAAAGACATTATTATCTACCCCTGTCCAAGTCAAGAAAATTAAGGCTTGTGTGGCAGAAAGACATTATTATCTACCCCTGTCCAAGTCAAGAAAATAAAGGCTTGTGTGGCAGAAAAACATTATTATCTACTCCAGTCCAAGTCAAGAAAATTAAGGCTTGTGTGGCAGAAAGACATTATTGTCTACCCCTGTCCAAGTCAAGAAAATTAAGGCTTGTGTGGCATAAAAACATTACATATATTATATACCTGTACCACTGTCCAAGTCAAGAAAATTAGGGCTTGTGTGGCAAAAAGACATTGTCTACCCCAGTCCAAGTCAAGAAAATAATGGGCTTGTGTGGCAGAAAGACATTACATGTATTATATACCTCTGTCCAAGTCATGAAAATTAAGGCTTGTGTGGCAGAACGACATTATTGTCTACCCCTGTCCAAGTCAAGAAAATTAAGGCTTGTGTGGCAGAAACACATTATTGTCTACCCCTGTCCAAGTCAAGAAAATAAAGGCTTGTGTGGCAGAAAGACATTATTATCTACTCCAGTCCAAGTCAAGAAAATTAAGGCTTGTGTGTCAGAAAGACATTATCCTCCCCTGTCCAAGTCAAGAAAACAATGGGCTTGTGTGGCAGAAAGACATTACATGTATTATATACCTCTGTCCAAGTCATGAAAATTAAGGCTTGTGTGGCAGAACGACATTATTGTCTACCCCTGTCCAAGTCAAGAAAATTAAGGCTTGTGTGGCAGAAACACATTATTGTCTACCCCTGTCCAAGTCAAGAAAATTAGGGCTTGTGTGGCTGAAAGACATTATTATCTACCCCAGTCCAAGTCAAGAAAATAGAGGCTTGTGTGGCAGAAAGACATTATTATCTACCCCAGTCCAAGTCAAGAAAATTAAGGCTTGTGTGTCAGAAAGACATTATTATCTTCCCCTGTCCAAGTCAAGAAAATTAGGGCTTGTGTGGCAGAAAGACATTACATGTATTATATACCTCTGTCCAAGTAATGAAAATTAAGGCTAGTGTGGCAGAAAGATATTGTCTACCCCTGTCCAATTCAAGAAAATTAGGGCTTGTGTGGCAGAAAGACATTATTGTCTACCCCTGTCCAATTCAAGAAAATTAAGGCTTGTGTGGCATAAAAAAACATTACATGTATTATATATCTCTGTCCAAGTCATGAGAATTAAGGCTAGTGTGGCAGAAAGATATTATTGTCTACCCCTGTCCAATTCAAGAAAATTAGGGCTTGTGTGGCAGAAAGACATTATTATCTACCCCTGTCCAAGTCAAGAAAATTAAGACTTGTGTGGCTGAAAGACATTATTATCTACTCCAGTCCAAGTCAAGAAAATAAAGGCTTGTGTGGCAGAAAGACATTATTATCTTTCCCTGTCCAAGTCATGAAAATTAAGGCTTGTGTGGAAGAAAGACATTATTATCTACCCCAGTCCAAGTCAAGAAAAAAAAGGCTTGTGTGGCAGAAAGACATTATTATCTACTCCAGTCCAAGTCAAGAAAATTAAGGCTTGTGTGTCGATCTTCCCCTGTCCAAGTCAAGAAAATAATGGGCTTGTGTGGCAGAAAGACATTACATGTATTATATACCTCTGTCCAAGTCATGAAAATTAAGGCTTGTGTGGCAGAAAGACATTAATGTCTACCCCTGTCCAATTCAAGAAAATTAGGGCTTGTGTGGCAGAAAGACATTATTGTCTGCCCCTGTCCAATTCAAGAAAATTAGGGCTTGTGTGGCTGAAAGACATTATTATCTACCCCAGTCCAAGTCAAGAAAATAGAGGCTTGTGTGGCAGAAAGACATTATTATCTACCCTAGTCCAAGTCAAGAAAATTAAGGCTTGTGTGTCAGAAAGACATTATTATCTTCCCCTGTCCAAGTCAAGAAAATTAGGGCTTGTGTGGCAGAAAGACATTACATGTATTATATACCTCTGTCCAAGTAATGAAAATTAAGGCTAGTGTGGCAGAAAGATATTATTGTCTACCCCTGTCCAATTCAAGAAAATTAGGGCTTGTGTGGCAGAAAGACATTATTGTCTACCCCTGTCCAATTCAAGAAAATTAAGGCTTGTGTGGCATAAAAAAACATTACATGTATTATATATCTCTGTCCAAGTCATGAGAATTAAGGCTAGTGTGGCAGAAAGATATTATTGTCTACCCCTGTCCAATTCAAGAAAATTAGGGCTTGTGTGGCAGAAAGACATTATTATCTACCCCTGTCCAAGTCAAGAAATTAAGACTTGTGTGGCTGAAAGACATTATTATCTACTCCAGTCCAAGTCAAGAAAATAAAGGCTTGTGTGGCAGAAAGACATTATTATCTTTCCCTGTCCAAGTCATGAAAATTAAGGCTTGTGTGGCAGAAAGACATTATTATCTACCCCAGTCCAAGTCAAGAAAAAAAAGGCTTGTGTGGCAGAAAGACATTATTATCTACTCCAGTCCAAGTCAAGAAAATTAAGGCTTGTGTGTCGATCTTCCCCTGTCCAAGTCAAGAAAATAATGGGCTTGTGTGGCAGAAAGACATTACATGTATTATATACCTCTGTCCAAGTCATGAAAATTAAGGCTTGTGTGGCAGAAAGACATTAATGTCTACCCCTGTCCAATTCAAGAAAATTAGGGCTTGTGTGGCAGAAAGACATTATTGTCTGCCCCTGTCCAATTCAAGAAAATTAGGGCTTGTGTGGCAGAAAGACATTATTGTCTACCCCATAGAGACTTGTGCATATATATAGCAAGCATGTGCATATTGTGCATAGCATGTGATATGCATGCGCGTGAATGCAATGCATACACTGCACACACAAAACCATCCACCCATGACACACACACACACAACACACACACAGAGCCATACACTGCCTACTACTTTGCTTACAAATACTACACACTAACAAGTCACACACACACACACACACAAGTACTGCAGATGCGCATAGTACCTAGCTACCTGGATGTCAACTGTAGATGGCACTATTCCGTTTGGCTACTTGGACACAACCCCTCTCTAAAATTTAGACACTTATTTTTGGACATTTTTGGGGAGAAACTTTTCTTGTGTGACTAAATCTTAGTTGATTAGAAATGACATGTCAGACATCTTAGACACTGAATATGATAGTTTTCTTGTGTGGCTAGACACACAAGTCTAAAGTGACACACAAGGATATCTCATACGTAAAACTAAACACACAAGCATACCATCGCAAACTCGGACGTACGGACGGACGTACGGACGGACAACCCGAAAACATGATGCCTCCGGCACCACCTTCGGTGGCGGAGGCATAAAAATCATGTAAGACTTTAAGGGACTCCAATTCAACAAAATTACCGTGAATTAATAATTTGCTTTGACAAATAATACTATAGCTATTCATAATATCTTACAGAAATAATGATATTTCATGAGCTACGTACTCGATATCGAGTTCAGCTAGCCAACATTTTGAAACGAGACGTATAGATGTCATGCAGCTCAGCGCAGTAGACCGTAGGTGGCAGTATGCAGAGAGGGAAAAATTTGCGGGCCTTAGATCACGTGAAACAATATCCATTTATTTCTTAAGCATATTTATTTGATTATATTGAAATATAAGTTTGTAAATTGCATATTTTTAGTTCTAGATCTAGTCTATATTTCAAAATATCAGTGTGAAATTTAATTTTGAAAAACCCGAAACCCGAAAACCAAAAACCGGGTTTCAGCTCGACGGGCGGGGACCCGTTTCGACTCAGGCCTACTCGGTAGTGTCATCCAGGATAGCGTCACCCAGGGTAGTGTCATCCAGGGTAGTGCCATCCTGGGTGGGTCATCCAGGGTCGGTCATCCATGGTAGTGTCATCCTCGGTAGTGTCATCCAGGGTAGGGTCATCCAGGGCAGCCAAAAAAATACACGGGGGCGGAGGGCGGAGGGCGGATTCGCCCCGGAAACACCATAAACAGCCCCCGATTTCGGGGGCGACATCAAAAGTGAAATGATCTCAAATCGCCCCGGTAACGATTACGAGCGGCCGCGCGCTCTCTTCTAGCTTCGTATTCATTGTGTGCATTTCTTGGTCCGCGCGCTGAATCTCCGTGTAAAATTGTATACACAAAAAATCGGTCGTAAAAAAATCGAACCATATTCCATACCTTACCTGGCTTACCATGTCGCACGCAAGTACGCCAAAACACGTACATTTTCGCAGTTGCGAAATCCGTAGGGGTCGAGTTTTTGGCGGTTGATTTTGTTTTGGTGGATCAAATTTGCTGAACCTAGACCATGTCTAGCGAAACTCGCGAAACTGCAATCAATTTCCATCACGAATTCACGATTTCCGCAATTTTATAAAGTTTCCATAAATAGAGGTATGAAATTAAAGCCTATTTTGTGATTATTCTCGCCATGTTTACGTAATTTTGATAATCATTTCTTCAAAGTAAAGAAAATCAGACAAAATCACAGTGACTGACACGCATACAATACAGTGCATTGCCGCTGTGCAGTGTGTGTGAGTTGAGCTGAGCTGCAGTTAACTCCGGGAAGCTCCAACACCGGCACCGCAAGCGTCCGACGCCTGCGGCGCCGGTGTTGGAGCTTCCTGGAGTTACGTAGCCTATAATCTAGGCGGAGTGCCGAGATTTTTTCTTTGCTGCTAGACTAACCTTAAGCAGAACGTCTGATACGGCGAGACTACGAACCGTGAGCCGCGCACCGCCTATAATCACTGGTCTAGCTTTAGTCGTTGTTTTTTTATTATCGACCATGAATCCGTGGCAGTTTTTCGTACGAAAACTGCCACGGATTCAACGTCGATAATAAAAAAACAACGACTAACGCTAGACCAGTGATTATAGGCGGTGAGCCGCTTCGCGACTCACGGTTCGTAGTCTCGCCGTATCAGACGTTCTGCTTAGGGTTAGTCTAGCAGCAAAGAAAAAAGCTCGGCACTCCGCCTAGATTATAGGCTAGGAGTTACGCTGCAGTTACGCTGCAGTGTGTGTGAGTTGAGCTGAGCTGAGGTAGCGCTAGCTGAGCTCGAGTCAAAGAGATTTGACACTTTGAAATTGTTATCTGTTGGTTTGCATCATTATTGCCGCGATTTCAATATAGTTTCGTGAATAGATTTACGAAACCCAAGCTTAGAATTAGTAAAAGTATTACTAATGTCTACGTTTTTAAACGACTGTCTGATTTTCTTGTGAAAATTTTACTTTGAAAAATGATTATCGAAATTCATGGTCAGAAATAATCACAATCTAGGGTCTATTATGTTACAGTTCTTATGTTACATCAAATCAATGCATGAAAACTTAGATATTGAACTAGAAAAAGGTTTTTTTTTAAAAATAGGCAATTATGAAGCAGGAAGCCTGAAACCTTAGCCTACTAAACAAATGTCAACAAACTGTAGGACTATCCTTTTATGAATTAATGAAAAAGTAGCCCCTGAAAAAAGAGCCCCCGAAATGGAAAAAAGAGCCCCCGAAAGTTGAAAAAGTAGCCCCCGAAAATTTCTAAAAAATTTGAAATGGAGCCCCCGAAATGAAAAACTTTATTTTTTGCCTGATCCAGGGTGGGTCATCCAAGGTAGGGTCATCCAAGGTAGTGTCATCCATGGTAGTGTCATACAGGGTAGTGTCATCCAGAGTAGTGTTATCCAGGGTGGTGTCATCTTGGGTGGGTCATCCAGGGTAGTGTCATCCAGGGTGTGTCATCCAGGGTGGGTCATCCAGGGTGGGTCATCCAGGGTGGGTCATCCAAGGTAGTGTCATCCAGGTTGGGTCATCCAGAGTAGTGTCATCCAGGGTAGTGTCATCCAGCGCAGTAATATTCAGGGTAGTAATATCCATGGTTCAATTTCAAGCAAGTATATTGGTACGAGGCATTAGAGTATCTAAAAGATGGTTTGAAACTCACTGAGCACTACTGCCATTTTCCTAGACTAGAAAGATTTAATCATAATATGATGAGCCTCATTGGCTTGTTTACGACTGTTACTTTCTGACCTTTGCAGACCTGCCATCCAGTACGATTTAGTCTTATTTAGTACGATTTTTAGAAGCAAATACGACAGTACGATTTTCCTTAATAAAATATGATTTTTTTAATTCAAAAAGAAAAATTTAATATTTTGTGTGTGCGTCCGCCATTTTCAATGGCAAAATGTATATTCTGTTCTGTAAAGTATCCTACAAGCATCTCATATCGGCAATTTGGGGATGTTCATTGGTTCATCGAACACACCAGTCATGACGAAATCATGCATATTCAACCAATGATCAATACAAAAAATTCTTCCTGTAGGTAGAAACTGTAAGAGGCATTGATCTGCGTAACAATTCGTGTTTATTTTCAAGAATACAACTTTTGTTAGTAAAATACAACTTTTGGGACTAAAGAATGTACAGTTTTTGAACTCCAGAGGTTGGCAGGTCTGCCTTTGATGTAGTTTTCTGCCGTAAGTCAGGCGCCATGTTCGGGTTCGGTTCAGCAGAGTTTGGCAATTTTTTACCCAAACTTTTTCCGGTTCGGGGTTCGGTAATATAACAGCAAGCAGCGTTATAGCTACGGTGGTCGGCACTGGGCGGGCTGGGCGGTCCCAACAGCACGGAGGATTTCTGCCCACCGCTCCTGATAAAAAACACTGCTACCGACCGGCTTCGATTTCAAATTAAATGCTTTAAACGTACCTACATGTATATGTGAAGAAAAGTAGTACTTGCATTCATATTTCCGTCTTTAATCATGTTTTATTTGCAATTTTACAAGAATCATGGAAAAAAAGTAAATATAGAATGAGCAATCATGACATGAAAATTAGGTACAAAATGACAAGTTAATTAGCTTGAGAAAGCGTTTACATTTTTCTGCCCAACATCCGAACCAGGCCTTTGCGTTCGGTTCGATTCGGAAGTGCCATGTTCGGCGAAATTCCGTTCGGTTCGGCTACAGCACTACTTTGATGTAATTGATTGGGATTTTGATGATGAAATTTTCATGTTTCTCTGTTTTATTCTCTGTTTTGTTTTCCAGATCTGTTTTTAGAAATCCTAAGAACATTGTAAGAATATTGACATGTATTTATCTGAATCAGGATACCAAAGAATGTTTTGTTAACCTTTACAGATGTCTGTTGGAGAGAAGGCTAAACTGATTTGCTCACCCGACTATGCATATGGTGCTGCCGGGGTCAAGGGAACATATCCTTTTCAACAAAATTTCAGTAAACTACTGGTTTGAAAGACAGGGTTTGGTTCTTGTTAAGGTGAACTATAACTTTTGTAAGGCATTTCTTTTTATATTAGTATTGAATGTCAGAGAGCAAATGTTCCCTGAAAAGGGTTGCCTTTCAGATGTCTTCAAATTCAAAGTGTGACAAAAGTTAGCTGCAATATTCGGACCGAACTTTCCTGCCACATGTTTGTGTAGTCCCACGTACGCATTTCTGTGTGCAATACTTGTCACTTCCAGCTAGACCGAGTCAATATCTTATTATTTTGATGGTTCCAGTACCTGACAGTCACAGTATACACTAATTGTTTCACATACCGTAAATCTCCGTGTATAAGGCGCACCCCTATTTTGAAGACAAAAAAAAAAAAAAAAAATCGGGGAAAAAAAATTTCTGGAAAAAAAAAATCGGGGAAAAAAAATTCTGCCAAAAAATATTCTGTCATCTTTAGTTTAAAAAAAAAACATTATTACTAGGTCTTACTTAGTTCACAAGCACTTCAACTGTGCCTCGTAATAAAATGAAAGTATTTTGAACACTGAAATGAGAGCCGTTCTGATCTGGTTAACAAAAAGCCAAAAAAGCCACACAAAAGCTTTTTGGGCTGTTTTGGCTTTTTTGTTAACCAGATCAGATCGGCTCATTTCAGTGTTCGAAAATACTTTCATTTTATTACGAGGCACAGTTGAAGTGTTTGTGAACTAAGTTAGACCTAGTAACAATGTTGTTTTTAAAACTAAAGATAACAGAACAAATTTCCTCGCAAGTCCAAACAGAAATTTGGACAGGCTCGTTTTCGTGAGTTGCTTGAGTGAGTGTGCTGCATGATACAGGTGAGTGAGCTGAAGACATGGGAGAGCTTCGGCCGGCAAAGTGCTTTGTGAAGGAGCATAATTTATCGTGACTGAAAAAAAAAAAAAAAAAAAAAAACTCTCTTCCCTTCAAATTAGGAACGTAGTATAACTTCAAATAGTAGATCCTATTCTTTATTTGCATTATGTAATTCATGTTGAGACACAGAGATTTTCGAAAACCACTAAAAAGTGGCATTTTGAGGACTCAAAATATCCTGTACCTGTGTATACGGCGCACCCCCGATTTTTGATTTTTGCCGACGGAAAAAAAGTGCGCCGTATACACGGAGATTTACGGTACTACATAATCACCCTTTTCAAATTCCTTCCAGATGGTTGCTTTTACGTCATTGCATGAATGGAATGCAAATTTACTTCTAAAATCTGGGGCATTGTCCTGCGTCATAGATCTTTTTGTTTCCAATAGCATGCACAAATCTGTCCAGCATGACATAACTCCTATTTAAAAATGAATTTGTCTATATTTGTGGTAATACAGCATAGAGCATCTGTATGTATCATTGAATTTGTTTGCAAAATATGATTTACTTTCTCTTCTGTCAACTGTAATTATATCTTAGGGTTTGCCTGCATTCACCAATTACAGTTGATACTCGCATAATATAACAGCTTCCTCTTTGAGAATTTCTGAGTTGAGAAAGGTACGGGCTATTCTTCTTCTTCTGTTTTGGTATTGGTGATTAGTCAGCTGTGACTATTGTCGCCAGCTGACAGTCATTGTTAAATGACTGTGGAGATGAAGAGCAAATAGAAATTAGAAAAATATATGTGGTTAGAGGTGTTTTCCTTGACAGATATTTCTACTATTCCACCCAATGCAACGCTGAACTTTGATGTGGAGCTACTTGGCGTTAAATAGATCTGACAGATGTCATCACTGCAATTATCTTTTATTTTATTTCATTGTAAAATGTACATGTAGGTAATAATATTTTCAATAGGCAACATCAATAAAATCACTTTCTATGACTAATCAAAGCTGAATTCTTTGAAAGTATCTTTTATGGTCATCTACAACAAAGTAAGAAAGTTGAATGGCAAACTCACTGATTTGCAAGTTTTAGATACCGGTACCGGAATAAAGGTGCATATTTCAGGATTTTTTCTTCTTCAGTTCGTTCAAATCAGTCCGTGTATTTTCCAGATCGAGCGACTGTGATGCAAGTAGCATCTTTTTAGTGTTACGAAAGATGTACAGTAGTTGAAACATGCAAGATAATAAAGTCAGAGGCATTAATCATTCCACAATATTAGGGTCTGTTCACACAAATCTTATAGTACATCTATATTTCTGTGGTACTAGCGCTGTGTTCAGATTAGTGAGTGGAAACACAGCAGAACAACCATCGATATCAGAGACTGAAGCTTTCGGTCCACTTAGTGCCAAGACTATTACCATCAGCACTTCGTATTTCTTACACGATGTAGCTGTAATTGGTCTGTGCTTCAGCCCATAAATGTGTGTGTCAACAGCTAAAAGGACATTAACTTTGTGTAAAAGGATTATGAATCCATATTCTTTATGTTGGTGCATTCTTTTTTGTATCCCTAAAGATCATGACAATATACTACATGTACATGAAGATAGGACCGATGTTTGTACTACATGTACTAGTTTAAAGTGAAGATGGGCTGTAGAATATATGAAAGTCCTCACAAACTCAGTCTGCACAGAAGATGGTTTGTGAGCACATACGCGGCTTCTAGCATACAACGCAAATGCATGCTAGCCTACGAGCCACATATACATTTACTAAATTTTGTATTATTCTAGCTATCTTTGCTACAGCCCATCTTCATTTAACAGCTGGTATCACACAGAGTTTCTTGTTATTTGTAAATGTAACATAGGATCGTTTTCAGCCACGTATAGTTCAATAGATGATTCACCGTGTATTGTGGAGCCATACCTTTGGGTATAGTGTAGTCATCCAGAATATTACCTCATTTGATACGTTAACTCTATGGATGTGCCTGTATACAGATGTTGCTATCTTTATTAAACCTGGCTGATGTAAAACAAATGAGAGAAATTATTCCATATTTTGAATCTCTATAGATTATTTTTCATAAGCTTATCTACAAATCAATCAAGGAAATAATTCACGTAATATTTCTAGTCAAAGATAAACGTACGAGGTGGAAGGTGGCATTCAAATTTGACATTGATATGTGCCGCGAATCATGGATTGAGTTGATTCAATGATTTCTAATTTTGCACTATTCAAAACTGCTGTTGGGAATCTCCAGACAATTATTATGATAACAGGAAATTCTGAATATTTTTCATCCAATGCAGCATCATTCATATACAGATACCTGGTACATCACTCAATACAATCAATGTCTGTTTGCTGGAATGATTAATTCATATAGGCTCATCATCATGTACGTTTAAGGCTGCTTCATGTATGCCGTCGTAAACCGGACCAATTCTTAAGCATACAGGGTACCCCATTTTACAGTTGTTGTATCTTTTAGCACACAGATATTGGGTATGCGCTGGACCTCTGTGGGGTACCGCTACCTATGTCATCACCATGTGCCATTTATTGAGTACACACATACAAAATTTAAAAAACGCTGTGGTATCCCGGTGGAGTTTACCTTGGCATATGTGAACGAACCTTCCTTCGTCCTCTTTGTCAAGAGAATTGGGCAGATCTTGTTTTCATATGTGAACAGCATACTGCAGGATCATTATTAGATTTGTACTTTCACTTCTCATAAACAGTTGCAATGTATAATGAAAAAAATAATTGAAATAAACCACTTGGATCATTTATTGAACTCGTGCTTGGTATTTTGTGTGCATACTGAGAGTACGAGTGTGTGAAATATGATAGAGAATGGGCTTGTGATATAAGCGACTGTAAGGCTGGTGTTATTTTGAAATGATCTGCTTATGTGACACGTGCGAGCACTAGATCTGGGCCCCATCAGTGAAAAATGATAGTTTTTGTTATAAGCTACTAAAACCCTTGCTTCTGATTGGTTATCAGCTGATTTGTCACTGATTTTTGTCATTGAGAAAAGGCTTTGTGAAACAGGTCCCCGGTCAATACTGTAACTCCAGACACACACAAATTCAAGGGTAGCTTAGCGAAATATCATTACACGGTAAGATGTGTCCGGAATGCAAAATGTATTAGTCGTTGATGTTTGTTACCTACATTTTTTTTCTTGACATATCTAAATGAACATTAACCCAACATTAAGCCCCATCAGAATTGTATTATGCATTTACTAGCTCTATATCCCAACGATAAGGTTTTACCTGTGGTAAAATTATGATCGTTAAAAAATGTGTATTTTGCATTCCGAACGCATCCTTTTGTGCCACTAAATTTTCCTAAATGGTGAATTGATGAATACAATTTAGAAAGTTGATTGGGATCTGAACATTCTGAAGTGGAAGGAAAATGGTAGAATTTATTGATTGACAGAGAACAAAGGGAGAACGGTAAGAGATTAAATTACCAAAAGTAAGGATACAAATGATTAAAAGAAACAAAATGGGAGAAAAAGCGATGACGTGAGAAAAGATGGAGAAAGCTTTTTTGTGGTTGCCAAACAACAACTTCTTTAAAATCTATGCAAATCGGCATTCAGCTTACTCCGACTCCTGCATCTCACTCGGACTCTCTAGATCAGCTTTTTACAACCAGGATGCCGCGAGAGAATTAAATCAATACATGTATCTATTTTTGGATTTATTATGAAAACAAAATATAAGCTGCTTTGTATTTTCATGAAGAAATAACATTTTAAAGACATTTGAGGGTATTTTTTTTATCCTCGCTCGCTCGCAACATTTAGAAACTATGATTTCAGGCAGTGAAGTGCCTGCATACCCACATGATTAGTCAACTAGGTGCCAGTATATCTCTTTGACAGTGGGGCCCCAATATAGTCGCATTCGGGCAGCAAGGTGCAAGGTGCCCAAATATATCTTGTATTTTTCAAATATAAATATTACATTTTTAAGTTTGCTCGTTTCACTCGCTCAGAACACTTACAAACGGGAGGATTCTGGACAAGATGTCTGAATATTTTTATATTCCTGGATTGAGATGGCCGAATATATAAATATTGTGTTCATTTATTGGGCAGAGGTGCCGCATACATAAAATATCTCATCACATTCAGCAATTTTAGAAACAAATTGTGTACGTACGTTTGTACATGGCATTTGATTTGTACTAGAGTGTTCAAAAATGAATATTCTGTAGTGAATCTAGAATTAGGGCGACACAAAGTTTGTTTATTTCTCAAAAGGGTGCCGTGAAGATAAAAAGGTTGAAAAACGCTGCTCTAGATGAAGAAAAAAGATACGACTCTGGTTTAGACTTTTTAAAGTTCTGTTTTTCACTCCCTCTTCCTCATACTCCCTCTCTCTTTCTCGCTCTTTAACCAATATATGCTTTTTTTCTTCATCTATCTCTTTCTGCTACATGTACTCCTCTTTGTCATTCTGTTAATCCAAACATCTCTTACCCTAGCCCCAAGTTCGTTCCTTTACTTGCTCTATTTCTGTGATGATTCACTTCGATTTTACCAGGGAATATTTATTAAGATTCTAAGATATAAATGGTGGTATTCTCAAAAGCAGACTAACTTTAGTACATGGTTTAATCCACCGACTAAGTATGGAATGCCAATTGTCCATATATGAATATGTTTTTGAATAATTTAATCTGTTACTAAATTAAAATAAAATGTAATAACATAAGTAATAAATAACATTATAACTATGATATAATCATGTTTTCATGGTAATTTAGGGACATATCAAATTATTCAAAAATATATTCATATGGATACTTGGCATTCCATACTTAGTCAGTGGATTAAACCATGTACTAAAGTTAGTCTGCTTTCGAGAATACCACCCAAATTTATATATTGAGCTTTAAACATCTCATTTTAGCAAAAGTGACTGTTTATGGAGACCATGCCATTTCAGAAGTCTTTTCTAACTGTCGCAAATACATTTACGGATCTTCATGGCTGAAAAGAAGCTCTTTGAGCAAAACTATTTTGTATGTACTGTCAGTATTCATGTTTGAGCTTTATTTGCATATATAGACAACAGTGGAACGTGATAATATTTTGAATTATATTTTTTCTGGGGAGGGGAGAATTCATGAAGTTTTCGTCATCCTTTAATTGAATACACTACAGATTCAAGGAAAAAAAAATCACAGATTCAATATTAAGTTACATTTTAATGCCATTTATTGTATACAGATTAGGCTTAATACAGATATGCCAAGATTTAAAATTGAAGTGAATCTTTCTCATTATTAATACATTGTATTTAAGTTCGGATCAATATTAACCTTCTGCTATCATCAAAACAGCAGGTCGTTGCCACTGGCCTAGCCTTACCAAAAGGGGGCGCATACACAGTATGTGTTGCCTAGTGTTAAGGCCTTGGCAAAATAACATAAACCGGTTATAAAACAAAATGCTTGTTTTCTCGCTAGGTCACTCCAATAATTCTGGTTCATTTATTCTTCCTCCGATCTGCAAAACAATACATTTTATTTTATAAAAATAATAAATAAATATTGATTTTGTTTACCCAAGAACGCCTCATCAGCTTCAATGCTGTTCTTCCCGAGGGCCCTATAATTATTATTACCCCATTGATTTCCAGGTAGCCATTTACACCTGGGTGGAGAGTGGCAAACATGGATTAACGTCTTGCCAAAGGACATTAGTGCCGGGCTGAGATTGGATCCCTCAACCCTTCGATTGAGAGTCAAGTGAATGAACCACTATACCATTTTTTCCAAAAAAGCAGGTGGCCCAGAGAGGGTTACAGTACATGTATATAGAATTAATTTTCTAGATCGAGAAACAAATATGCTTTGCGTCTCATAGAGAGCTATAAATGAAAATAAAAGTTTTCATGCGAGTTATATATCTCTGTATTATGATGACTGTCTTCACTTCGGTCCTCCAATTAAATCCTGAATCCTTCCTCTTAATTATCGTCTTGACAACACCATAGAATTGCATGCAGATAGCACTGAAGAGACATCCAACCGCTCTAATATGACTGGGATAATAATGCTGCAGCACCAGGAGTGAAGGCGTGATGGGCATGAGAGCTATATAAGAAGCAGCTATCATCATTCTTATCATTATATTGGAAGTTGGAATCAAATTTATCAACGCCTCTACAGAAATTCTTTTGATTTCACACAACCAGTGCATCAGTTCACGTACGTCCCATAGAGCGTAATGTCAGTTTTTGGAAAAAAAGGTATCCATTTCCGTTAAAAAAGGTTTTCTAATCTTCCAAACGGTGCTGAATATCACATGAAATCGTCCTCCAAGTCTTCTACAGTGTTTTCAGCATTGGATGTCATGTTCTCCTCCTTCATGAGTGAGGTGTAGTTCCTATCAGGAAAGACAATCAGAAGGATACAATGAAATTGAATTTGAATTGATTTGATTTATTTATTTCTGTTTTGATTTTCTTTTTTACAAATTTATAACAAACAAACATTTTAATTTTACACATGACAAAAGAATATATGTAAAATATAGTAACTAATAGAAAACATCAACAGGAGGGTTGACAAAGTAAGCAAAGCTTAATAGCATGACTACCCTCAACGGATACATAATAATACAAATATGGAGGGAAAAATATTGGCAAAAGGGGAAAAAGACAGAAAAAAAAAAAGGAAAAAAAAAGGAAGAAAAAAGGTGCAAATTTGAATATTGAGTGGCCAACTTGGGATATAATAGAATTAGAAGACTCGCGAGGTTCGGACAATATGAATGAGAATGTGAGATCAGCGAGCTGGTTTTAAACCTGGGCCTGCAAGTCGCGGAGCCTTGAAATGTTTGAATACAAAACAATGTTTAGTCAGTATCCCGAGTAGGCCACTCTTTATTCATACGTTTATTCATACCAGGTCATGGAAGGTTATAATCAACGTTTCAATGAATTGAAGCAAAAATTGACTTCAAACATAAACCACTCAAAAGAGTTCTGCAATTCAAGCATTAGTGTTTAGATATCTCTCATGTAAGAATAAAATCATGATTGACATTGGTATCACTGAAAAGCTTGTTTATCCCCCTTTACAAAAATGGCCCATTTGTAAAGATTATATAATCATGGAATGTGCAAAACACCTGAATATGGGGTCAAGTCAAAACTGTAATTTTGCAAAATGTATTGTTATTCCTTCAAAACATAACCCATCCTCCAAGCAAATGAAAGATTCACTATTGACAATAACAATACATTTTGAAACATTTCACTTTTGACGCTCAAACTTGAAAGGCAGAACTTTTCTGAGGAGCTTATCATAGTCCCTATTAACCAGATAACGGTCAGATTGGAACCTGTTATACTTGGATCAAGATACATGTCATAATGTTGATAGAGCACTTATATTCTAAGCGCCAGGTAAAAAATATCCATACATTTGAATATGTTAGTAAACCGGTCTATTCTTGTAATTTTTAATGTTGGAAGTGTTTCTGAATATTCATAGCAAGTTGAGCCTGTAATGAATTCACACAAAAAAAAACTTGCAACAATCAATTTACAAACCTTAATTCCTTATCTGCCTTTTGCCTCTGTATTTCTTCGTCTTCTTGTTTTCTCCTCTCCGCCATTTTCTTCTTGTTTTCGTTTCGCTCCTCTCTATCCCTAGATTCCCTCTCCAGCCTCAGATCAGGCTTTCTCTCCTCCTTTGTCTTGTTGAGTCTATTCACAATCTCGTTTGCTTTCTTCTCTACTGTTACTGTGTGCACCTAGAGGAATATAAAAGAAAATTTGAGTAATGCTCAAGGTTACATATACATATACAGTCAAACCTGTCTATAGCGACCGCCCAAGGGAAACACAAAAAGTGGTCTTTGTAGACAGGTTCCTTTTGTACAGATGTTTCAATGAGAAACCATTTTCAAGGGAAACTAAAATGTGGTCTTTGTAGTCGGGTGGCCACTAAAGCAGTTTTGACTGTAGTAGCAGTGTTACATGAAGAGATTTGCTCTTGAAAAAAATCTCAGTTTAAATATGATTTAATAATATACCCAGTAAAGATTTCTGGCCGAATTTTGATGCCACATGTGTTTGTAATAACATGTTCCCTTATCTGTGGCCAGTGCTTTTCACTGTGATTTTCAGCAATGTATAACAGTTGTCAGTTTAATACTTCCAATTCCAATTTTCAATTCCAAAACCTTACTATTATCAACAATTTATAACACAAAAATAGAAGAAAAAAAATATTACTGGCTACCCCTTACTACACCTGGATTAAGAGTGGCAGAGGTAAATTAATGCCTTGCCAATTCAGCATTTAAAGGAACATGTTATCAAGAATGAAATTCACCTCTTTGTGTTTCCAGAAGCCGATCTGACCGACATCCATATCTCCAGTTTTCTTTAGATTGGCCCACGGTGTGTATACTACTGCGATGTTGTTCATTTTGCACCCTGTGAGAATTAAAAATAGAGGCGAACGTGATATCAATGGTATGGGACTGTAGTGAAATAGCAACAGTAAATATTCTTCTTCTTCTTCTTACCTTACTTGTAAACATGGACCATACTCAAAGACCCCTGCCACACCAAAAATATGCTGGCAGTGGGACTAGGACCTTATCCTGATGGGTTTGAGGCCAGCCTCAGTCCTGTACCCACTAGATGGTAAACCGATGACACGTCCGTGGCTGGCCCTAAACACCAAGCGAGCCCAGAACCATACAATGTTTTAACACAAAGAGCACCAAAACATCCTTTTCAGGAAAGCCAGCACCTCAATCCAGTTAGGTTTTTTTTTTCTCCATACAATAGCGTACAAAAATGGAAATAAAGTTACAGGCCTGCTCTTTGCGACAGTCCTGGGCCCTCCTTTTTGGACTGGGACCCGAGGCTGGCCTGTCACATGGGTCTGGAGTCTGTTGAGTGCAAGAAGGGCTGTAACTCTGTAAAATGTATACAAAATTACGAATTAGCCCCCTTATAGCCCCAAACAGACGATTTGTTACTTACTTAGACTTACTACTGCCCTTGGCCAGGACTAGGAATATCATAATTTTTACTGAAAAGGGATCTGAATTGAAACCAGGGCCCTGTCTTATAAACAGTTGTGAATGAATCAAATCAATCGCAACTTTTTATAATACAGGGGCTTGTTTCATAAAACTTGTTATCTATAACAATTGCTAAATTTCTATGACAAATTTGCTCTCAGCCAATCAGATGCCATGATTTCAGTAGCTTATAACAGTAGCTTGTAACTTGTTATTGATATAAAGTCTTATGAAACAGGGCCCAGCTCTTTCAAGTCAGGTGCATGGCAATAGAAGATATTGGGGAGGGGGAGGCTAACAGATAAAAGACACTGGTGAATCAGGGTCTAGAACATTGAAGTCCTTTAACCTTGTATACTAATTACTATTGGCCTTGGCCAGCTGCCCACAGTCTTGTAAGACAGGACTAGGGATGTCATCATATTCGTTGAACATGGCATTTGGATTGGTACAGGGGGGTGTTTCACAAAGATTTTAAGTTGAACTTAACTCTAAGTTGGACTTAAATATTATGGAGAGATTCATCTGTAGCCTTATAATGAAATATATTCAAAAACAAAAATTGAAGTATTTTATACTTTTCATAAATTCCACATCAAGAACATAAAATATCCCATGATAATAGAAAATATGAATGATTTGAATTAACATTTTATGCCTTTTAAAATAGCTTTTAGAAAACATTTTCAACGATGCTAATGGCTTTCCATAATTGTTAAATTCAACTTTAAAGGATCTTTGTGAAACACCCCCAGCTCTGTCAAGTCAGGTGCATGGCAATAACCCATGCTTTTCTCTCTTTTGGGGGGACGAGGGAGGGGGGGGGGGGGGGGGGAAGGGGGGTTAGGGGATGGAGTTGAAGGGGTGGGGGTCGAAGACACTGATGAATCAGAGTGTAGAACATTGAAGTCCTTACCTTGTATACTATTGGCCTTGACTAGCTGTGCACAGTCTTGTATGACAGGACCAGGGATGTCATGGATTGTCTCTCCCTTCTTTAGCCTCAGATACACATGAGCTGATGATAGCTTGTCGACGTGAAACCTACATTAGAATGGGTGATACCAGATAGTTTAAGAAAATAATTATGACACTAATATTATTTGATTTGATTTATGTATATATAAAAAATCTCTTCATGGTCTTTCCCAAAGTTACAAACTAATCACAACATAATCATGATTAATAAACAAATCATATAATCAATACATCAACGTAAAGCATAAAATACTTGCATTTTAATACTGAAGCCTCGGTCACAAATGCCATTACGAACTGTTACGAACGCCGTACGGATGATTTTCAGACCATGGAAATTCGGGAAGACCATGGAAAACGGAGATTCGTACGAATGCATCGTTCGTACGAACCTTTGTGAACGTAGCTTTACATAAACTAATCATAAAGAAGGATTGCAACATATTAAAGCTAAGCTTGAAGGCATGGCAAATTTGTTGGCGATCCTTTATAAATCATAAAACTTATCAAAATTAACTCTTCCTAACCTATTACACACTAAAGGCAATCTCGATTTCTGGTGTCAATGGATAGCTGGTGATGATATGCCTAAATGCTAATAATTCCAAAAAATACCAGTAGTCTTATCTATTACATTATCAAGGTACAGTCAAACCTGTATTAGCGACCACCTCTCTATAGTGGCCATGGATTTTGTCTCCCATGAGAGAGAAATGTTTATTGTAGAACCTGTCTAGAAAGGCCACCTGTCTACAGTGGCTACTTTTTCTGTTTCCCTTTGGGTGGTCTTTATAGACATGTTTGAATCTATTAAAAGTAATTACCCTGCATTCTATGGGTATGGTAAATGGTTACACGGTAAGAACATATCAAAGGTAACATAAAAATACTGCACACAGTCACAAAGGACACAGTCGAACTTGGGTTCTGTATTTACAGTTTATGTTGAGTCTTCAGAACAAGTCACTTTTAACATCATAAACTTGTAAATCTTGATACTGGTATTGAGCACTAAATGGTGAATGGTGCTGTTTATAATGAAATGCATGCATTTCTGGTATTATTACTGTTTGTACAATGTATTTATTAACAGGAACTTACCAGATATCTTCTGGAAAACCATATTTAATAAGATCCTCATCTAAAAAGAAAACATGACAGTTTATATGCATCAGGTTAGAATTTATTTGATGGTAGGCCCTTGTTTGATTAATCTGAAATATTTACATCATAAGCAAAGAAAACCTTAAAACTTAAAGGCTATCTGTACTAGTTTGGCTAGGGGGATGAGACCACCCAGGGTGGTCACTGACAGGTGCTTATCTCATCAACTCAGCTCTCAATTAACATAAGAAAAAGAGGATCATGGGGGACCATTGGTCACCGATTAGGAATTGTTTATATAGGGAGCAAGTAACTACAAGTAGTACAGTGGGACTTTAATATAATATCACAAATTTACCGGCACATAAAATTTATCTCACAAGATGCAGTCTAGATAAACAGGAAGAGTTTCTCATCATTTGGTCTACAACCAGTTCGTCTACTACCAATTGGTCTATTCCCATATGATCTACTGTACACCCAGCCCGTCTACTATCCACATGGTCTAAAAAATAATTTTGTCTACTAATTACTTATCATTTGGTCTAATGACCATTAAGGCCCATACTCATTTGGTCTAAATTCCTATGAAACTGTCTGGATTGTAGTTGTATACTTGTACACACTAGAGAAACAGGGAGAGTTTCTTTATAGAAACTAAATCTACTTACTCTCATACTTGTCTAATCCCATGTAGATAGTGTATGTTGGTGGTGACACCACTGTAAAGAGAACAAGAAATATGCAGAATGATAAATATCATCAAGTTTACAGGGGTGGCTTCATGATTTTTTGAAAGGGCGAGAGAAGGGAGGGGGGTTGGAGCATGATTGTACTTTCTAACCGGGCATGGCATGACTTATTCTATTACACGCAAGGTATGCGTAGAGCCGTAAAGTCTATAAAGTGGGATCATGAGGAAACAAAGTGTGTGTGATTAAATGAACCCAATAGATCTAGACCTATGCAAAAATTAAGGGGCTAACGACAAAAGAGACAGAAATTTTCGGTCTACCCTACAAACCCCAACTCCAGGGAAGTCCGCATAGGAATAGGATTCCTCGTCCTAACCCAATTCATCCCATGTTTTATATCGCAGGGCTGTCAACCAACCCTCCCGCGTTTGGAGGGAGTCTCACGCCACCACGCCCTTCTTCCCGCTTCGATGTAGAATCTCCCGGGTTATGAAAAAACCTCCCGCCGATCATGGTGGTTGGTAACCATAAGTTTCCCTTTATTTTTTGGGGGGTGGGAGTCAAGTAGAAGAAAAAAGACGTCTGCAAAAATGCGGACGATCCTTATTTTTTAGGACGCGATTTGTCCGCGTTTACAAAGATATCCTCGTAAAGTCGTATATATGCGGATGGTCCTTATTCTCAGACCAGCGCCCCACTCACCACTGCCCATGTTTCAAAATTCCAGGCTCGATCATCGATGAGTCAATCTTTTTCTAGACTTTGCTTTGAGCAGAATCCGGAGAATTACCAAAATGTCATTCACAATCACATTCTAGATCTGATTTAAGTTACACACATCACATATCTCAATCATGTTTATAGGACATGAGAATAATGACTAATGAATCAGTCAGACTCAGCTCAGCTCAGTCACTGAGTCAGTGCAGAGTCAGACTGTCACAAGTGTCTACGTCTGTGACTGTGTCATGCAATTTACAAATACCGGTAGGCATGGTAGGCATTGATTCGATTCGAGTTGAAGGCTTGAAGCATGGCCATAATATAAAATTAAGCAATCAAAATTCATTATTATGAATTATAAAACAATAGTATCTACTACATGCAAATTACCATTGCTGGTGAAGTAGAAAACCATGCTCCTTTTTTCTGACGAATGTTGATAGAAACTTTACTTTCACGGCATACGGAGATACTTAGTCTAGTCTTCGATGTAAGGGTGCGGCTCAGGCTATTTTCGACATAAAAAAAAGAAAATTCAGAAATTTGAAAATCATTCTTATTCATGAAGATATCTGAAGCATAGTTTATTATAAACAACAACAAAAATTATATAATTTGTTACTTCAGAAAGGTAAAGTGGCTTCAAAATTCGATTAAAAAAAATCCACATGATTATGAATTATCAAAACAAAATATTTTCCTCGACTCAAGCCTAGATTTATGAGCTTCGCACAAATCCTAGCTGAATATAAATAAAAGCCAATTTGATAATCTGCTACAACACAACGATTACTCCATACCCTCCAACTAAGGATTTTATAACATATTTACAGCAGCCTACTACTTCGAATGCGATAAACTCGCTGATCTCCGAAAAGCGGAGGGACAACAACAGAGAGAGAGAGAGATAAAGCATATATCTATCCAGGCGCGTAGCCAGGGGGGGGGGGGGGGCGGTGGGGGCGGTCGCCCCCCCCCCCAAAACGCCGGCCAAAAAAAAAAAAAGAGAGAAAAAAAAAGAAGAAAGGAAGAGGACGTAGGAAGAAAAAGGATTAAGAGTCGAGAACGCGGTACAACGAATCGTCTTCTTTCTCTAATAATTTAATGAAACGTCTAAGCTTCCGCACTTCGCGCGGGAGGGGAAGGGGGGGGGGACTGAATTCAGATAAGGATTAAGAGTCGAGAACGGTACAACAAATCGTCTTCTTTCTCTAATAATTTATGGAACGTCAATGAGCTTCCGCGGGTGGGCGGGGGGGGGGGGGGGGGGACTGAATTCAGACAAGGATTAAGAGTCGATCAAGAATGGTACAACGAATCTATTTCTTTCTTTAATAATCTAATAAAACTTGAGAGCTTCCGGGCGCTACAGCTTCCGCGGAGGAAGGGGAACTTGATACAAAAGAAGGATTAAGAGTCGAGGACGGTACAACGAATCGTCTTCTTTCTGTAATAATCTAATAAAACTTCAGAGCTTCCGCGCTACGCGCGGAGGCAGGGGAACTTGATTCAAACAAAGATTAAGAGTCGAGGACGGTACAGCGAATCGTCTTCTTTCTCTAATGAAACGTCAACAGAAACTGAATTTAGATAAGGATTAAGAGTCGAGGACGGTACCGAATCGTCTTCTTTCTCTAATGAAACGTCAAAAGAAACTGAATTTAAATAAGGATTAAGATTCGAGAATGGTACAACGAATCGTCTTCTTTCTCTTATAATTTGATGAAACTTCAGAGCTTCCGCGCTACGCGCGGAGGCAGGGGAACTTGATTCAAACAAAGATTAAGAGTCGAGGACGGTACAGCGAATCGTCTTCTTTCTCTAATGAAACGTCAACAGAAACTGAATTTAGATAAGGATTAAGAGTCGAGAATGGTACCACGAATCGTCTTCTTTCTGTAATAATCTAATAAAACTTCAGAGCTTCCGCGCTACGCGCGGAGGCAGGGGAACTTGATTCAAACAAAGATTAAGAGTCGAGGACGGTACAGCGAATCGTCTTCTTTCTCTAATGAAACGTCAACAGAAACTGAATTTAGATAAGGATTAAGAGTCGAGGACGGTACAACGAATCGTCTTCTTTCTCTTATAATTTGATGAAACCTCAAAGCTTCAAAGGGGGAACCTCAAAGGGGGAAACTCCCCCCTCCCTGCACCCTCCCCCCTAAGGAGCGCGCTACGCGCGCTCTGTAAGTGATTCGCACGCTTTGAGAAGAATATATATCAGGCACCTTGGTTAAAAAAAATCAAGCTGACTCTGGACAATATGGGGATGTCTAATTTATGGGAAATTTGTGAAAATACTAGTTATGAGTGGGTCAAACAAACTGTGGAACGTCGATTGAGAGATTCTCATGCTCAGTATTGGTCTGCTTGTATGTACGATAATTCGCATTGTGTTAACTATCGAGTCTTCAAACATTCTTTATGTTTAGAAAGATACTTAATCGATCTCATTAAAAGAGATCGGACAATATTAAGTCGTTTTCGCTGTGGCAATCATTACCTGCCGATTGTAGCTGGGTAGATATTCAAATACTCCAAGGGAAATGAGGCTATGTACGCTGTGCAATTTGCAATCACTTGGGGATGAGTTTCATTACTTGTTTGTATGCCCTACCTTTCGTTCAGAAAGAAAATTGTTCATCGATAAATATTTTATTGAAAGACCAAATACACTGAAAATGGGTCAGCTTTTTAACTCCAATAATGTACAAACACGTTTAAACTTAGTAAAATTCTGTCGAAAAATAATGCTTCGTTTTCATTAATTTAAGTATTTGCAAAAACATGTTATGAGTTCAATATTAACTTTATGTTTCTCTTTTTTGTCTTATATCAATTTATTAAATTGATATCAAGAATATTTTCAGTAATTCATTAATTCAGATATCAATTTACTGGTGCCAGTAAATTTCTTTTTCAATTGCTTCCATTAATTTCGTCATTAATTATCGTTTTAATTAATATTATCGTTTTGTTTTTGATTATTATTATTATTATCATCATCAATATTGTTATTATCATTATCATAATTTTTCTCACTATTGTCGATAGTGTTATTTTGTATGGATTAACATTAATTATATTTGTATTGTATATTTCACAGTGTTTAATTGACAAATTCAAACTGATTGTAAACTTCTCCAATACCCCAATGTGGGTGACATGAGAATAAATTGTCATTGTCATTGTCATTGTCATTGTCATTGTCATTGCGTGCTCACTACCGCCCCCCCCCCCCCCCCCCCCCCCCTGGCTACGCGCTTGTATCTATCCATAAGTATCTTCGAATCCCGAGGGCTTTAGATAAATGTAAGAATTGGAAAATGTAAAATAGATAAAAATACAAAGTAGCATCTCTGAAGACATGTTCAGTGCAGTGTACACACTGCACTGCACATTATTTGTTTTGACCGAAGTTAGCAGTAGTGCAAGTATTAAACCACTGATCAGTGATCAAATTAAGATTGTTAAATTGACGGTCTCGTGTTCGTATTTTATTTCCTACCAACTTCAGCACAGATTGCATGCTCTTCCGGTTTCAAGCGCGCGCTGGTTTGTTTTCAATTTCAATACACTGCCACTGTGCTGTGCCAGGGATCGAGGGCCAGCTTTTATGTTACATCTTTATTTAGACTAGATCTCTAGGGGTTTATTTGATGCTGATATCATCATGGATATTGATGATGAAAGGTGAGGAAAAAAGAAATCTGAACTTCCTGAATTGTCTTTCATGTTCACAACCTTTAAAACGTTTTTCTTTTTTGTTTTTGTTTCTAAATTCTAAAAAAAAAAATGTTGACTTGTGTCTTGTGTCTTGTGACTGTGTCTGTGACTTATGACTGTGAGTTGTATCTTGTCTGAATCTGATCTCTGATGAGAAGTTGAGTCTTGTAAGATGTATTGTATTGTATTTTTTAAGTGGCATTATCGTGATCCGAGTCCCCTCTCATTTCTCTACACGGCCACGGCTAGCTTTATTGCGACTCTACGTGCGGGGGACTTTGATCCACCTCCATAGACTTTGCACGCAAACGTGTGTCACTGTGTGTGTACACTGTAAATGAGAGGGAACTTCGATACAATAAGGCCTTGTAAGGGCATTATCGTGATCCGAGTCCCCATTTCTCTACAGGGCCACGGCTAGCTTTATTGCGTCTACATGCGGGGAACTTCGATCCACCTCCATAGACTTTGCACGCAAACGTGTGTCACTGTGTAGACCCTATTTGAAATAATTGAGAAGACGAATCAATCAAGACTTAGACCTACACAAAACTATTTTAATGCAATGCACAAGGTCTAGGCTATACTGCACTGCACAGCTGCATAATTTGTAGAAGAAGAAGAAAAATTGAGGAAGAAGGACATGAAGAAGAAGGGGAAGAAAAAGAAGAAAAAGAGGACAGAGAATTGAAAAGAAGAAGGAGGAGGAGGAAGAGAGGGGAAAAGACATCAAAAAGGACAATGAAAAAGAAGAAGGTACTAGCCTACACAAAAGCAGAAGAGGAAGGAAGAAGAAGGAGGAGGAAGAGGAGGCCTACAGCTAGTGGAGGGGGAGTAGATCTAGGGGGTGGGGGGGGGGGGGGCAAAGCAGAACTACTTGTAGAAGAAGAAGACTAACAAGGTGCCAAACAATGAGAATTATATAATATATGAGATCATTTTCAATTCATAAATGGTAAAATGGGATTAAAAAGGGATAGAAAGAAGGCCCCCAAAAATACCTATACCATAATAAATCATCTATAGATAGATCTATCTAGTGCATGATACAATCTTTCTAAATGCCTTACATCAATTTGTCAAATCAATCAAAAGAGTATCTTACATAGTTAAAGAAATAAATGACTTATCAACTAAACTCACAAATGAAGAATGACGAAAAGACAAAATAATACATGTGATATTCTTAAAATTGTTGTATAAATTAGACAAAACATAAAAAACGAGGCATAGAGAAGTGAACAATGGATGAATAACATCTAATTCAACTGATGTCTTCAATGTAATTATATGGTTCAGTTACTACAAATTATTGTTTTCACTCAGTGTAGTACTGAAGATATCCATAGAAGGGGCATTCCACGCCTCAATCTCTAGCCTGACCCACAGTTTAGGGGCTGCTATGCAAAATTCATGCTCACCCTTCCTTTTGATTTTATCTAATTTTTTGTCCAGGATGCTAGATGAAGTACATTCCATAGCAACCCATGCCAAGCTAGAACTGAGCGACCTGGCGGGGCATCCACAGTGTATCTACTTTGGTGAGGAGTTGAACCCGGCGTCTATGAGGTTACTTGAGGTCGACAGTACCATTTTGAAGCGTGTTGTTGAAGGTCAAAGGTCAGTTATTAAATACCAGTCCCTCACCCTCAGAGAAGTTATTGAGTGTTGCTTTTATTTGGAATCGATTTATCTTTTGGTTTATGGGCCTACATGTATATGTTTATTACTAAAAATGTTTGGGTTAAACTTACATATTCCTAATAAGAAACAGATGGAGGAGGGGAGGGGGAGAGGGAGGGGGAGGGGGAGGGAGGGGGGAGGGGGAGGGAGGGAGGGGGGGAGGGGGGGGGGGGGTGGTGGGGGTGGGGGAGGGGGGGGGGGGGGGTCCTTTAGCAAGGCATTTTGTATGCATTGCTTTCTTCAGCTTAGATATGACAGAGGGTACATAGTAAGATCTGAATGTCTTTGAGGATCTAGTGAGCATGTGTGCACCTTCTAAATGGTGCCTGGCTGGAATACTGGGGCTAACTGGGCATTGTTTCATGACAATTTTGTGAAATGCTGCCCTGGAATCCCAATCGCTTGGTTGATTGTCTGTCATAATTTTCACAGACTTATCATTCAAGAGAACAAGACTGATCATGCCATTCTATGCAGAAACAGCAAGACATACAATCTCAAACTAGAAGATTATTATTAATAGTAATATTGTCTTTCATCTTTTTTCATAGACTTATCATTCGAGGGGACAAGACAGATCATGCTGTTCTGTGCACAGACAGTAAGACGTACGATCTCAAAGTAGCAGAAACATCCAACACACTCTTAGTACTCAAAGACTGTTTCACAAAAGACAACTTGCCAAGCGGTGAAAACAGATTGCATCAAAAAAGAGTAAGTATAGACAATATTTGAGACACATAAATTGTGCATCACGAGTAATAGTTTTTGTGTGCTGGCATAATAGGCTATTTTTGTTATTATAACAAAATGTAATGCATACGTCTTTATGAAGTGCCTTGATATAAATTATTTCATTCACCTGTTGTATTTCGGTAGTCAGAATGCAAATTCCATATATTATGTGTTGTTAGGAAAGGCAAGCCATTATGTTTGTCTTATCTCGCAACAAATGCAATTTGCATTTTTACTATCATGTATACAATCATTTTTAAGCTAACAGGTAGAATGCAGTAGTCCAAACTCCAAGGACCAATGATGCAATGTTTACATACAATGTGTATAAAAACAGGATGATCATATACATGTAAAATTAAAATGATAAGAAATAAAGTTATTATAATTGTTCATACCTCAAGCTATATACCTACATATTTTGCTAAATGATAGTAGATGGATGAATAACTGTAAAAGTAACTTGCAATTTCGAACCAATTATTGCAATTAATCATAATCTAAAACAATATAGAGAGGAAATTATTGTATAGCAATTTTCAAAATATCATCCTCTTCTTACTTAGGTTACAGGTGTCTCGCATTCCTACCTTGAATTACGCCCTCTCAGGCCACGATTGAAGAAGCTCCAGATGCTCTTGAAGGAGAACCCCTTCGCTGGATCCATTTACGAGGATACTCCTGAACACTCGGGCAAGAGATACACCATGGACATGCTGTTAGATATTGTACAAGCCAGTGAAGGGGAGATACGTGATGAGCTCACATCGATGAAAGCTTGTCTTATTGATGGTAAGTGGATAAGATTCTTATAGCTAGTAGTGTAGTAGCTTAAAAACCTTGCACGATCGCAAAATATATAATTTTGGGAAGAGATACACGATGAACATGCTTTTAGATATTGTACAGGCCAGTTAGGGGTAGATACGAGATGAGCTGACTTCGATGAAAGTTTGTCTTATTGATGGTGAGAGGTTAAGATCCTATTACTAGTAGTGTAGTAGCTTAAAAGACTTGCGCTATCGCAAAATGTAAAAATTTGGGAAGAGATACACCATGAACTTGCTCTTAGATATTGTGCAGGCCAGTGAGGGGGAGTTACGAGAGGAGCTCATATCGATGAAAGCTTGTCTTATTGATGGTGAGAGGATAAGATCATTAGCTAGTAGTCTAGTGAAATGTAGTAGCTTAAAAACCTTGCACGATCGCAACATATATAATTTTGGGAAAAGATACACCATGAAAATGCTGTTAGATATTGTACAGGCCAGTAGTAGCTTGACTCATCGCGATCACAAAATGTATAATAATGGAAAACATAACTAAATGGAATAGAGGTAGAACCCTCTCCTAAGGACATGGACTTAGTAAATGCTGAGCTATGACCTTGATTATAGAAAAAAAATTCAAAACTTTCATTCACGTTTGTCAAATTACAAATTGCAATTTACCGATGTCACTAATACGCCTATGTATTTGAGGCTCCAAAGACATCACTCAATTTAATTTTATCTAACTCTATTCAAGTACATCCTGAAAAATAGTTCTTTGAAAGAGATGCACTATTTCTCTTCACATACACATAGATACATTTGCAATATCTTGTATTGTTCTAATCTCT